>VWZY01012238.1:4868-100824 GCA_013399075.1 Chloroceryle aenea | reverse complement strand
AAAAAAAAACAACAAAAAAAAACCCCAAAGGTTTCTCTCATTCATTTATGCTATTTGAAAGAATCCTGCTAATATTTATTCTAAATATATTTAAAAGCTATACTGTTTTTCTTAGTTTTATTGCAAATAAACGTAAGTGGAAAATCAAAAGTGAAATTGTCAAATAACATAATTTTAATTTTCCTTACTGGATGTAATGCCATCATCATGTATGTTTTATATGTAATACTTTATTCCTGGTCTCTCTTTTGAGTGAAACAGCAGAGACAAAATCTATATATAGTCCCAAGAACAGCTCACTCAAGTTAACACTGGTCAAAGTCTGCACAGCTGAGCCTCTCTCGTATTTGACTCTATCAAACCTACACAGCCCACCAGATCCAGACTTTTCATGTTTCCCCATGGCACAGCCTAGACAATGCCTGTTAGGGACATGGTGCAATGGTGCTGATGTCAGACTATAACAACAAAACTCACCAAATCTGTTCTCCTACAGATGTGCCACATGAAACACAGAAGAAAACAGGCCAAGTGATTGCAGCATGGATACAGATGGGGCAGTCTGGCTGAGCAAATAGAGGCTAGGTGATGAGTGGACTAAGAGCAGCCCTGCAGAGAAGGATTTGGGAGTGCTGGTTGATGAAGTGCTTAACATGAGCTGGCAATGTGTGATGGCAACACAAAAACCCAATAGCTTTGGCCTAGGCTGCATCAAAAGATGCATGGTCAGCAGGTCAAGGGGGGTGATTCTGCCACTCTGCTCTTGTGAGACCCCACCTGGAGTACTGTGTTCAGCTCTGGAACCCACAACACACGTAGGACATGGATTTGTTGGAGCAGGTCCAGCAGAGGGCCACAAAGATGATCAGGGGGCTGGAGCCCCTCTCCCGTGCAGACAGGCTGAGGGAGTTGGGATTGTTCAGCCTGGAGAAGAGAAGGCTCCAGAGAGACCTTAGAGTAGCCTTCCAGTACCTGAAGGGGGCCTAGAAGAAATCTGGAGAGGGACTTTTTATAAGGGCATGTTGTGCCAAGTGACAAGTGGCAATGGTTTTAAGCTAGAGTAGGATAGATTTAGTTTAGACATTAGGAAGAAGTTCTTTACTGTGAGGGTGGTGAAACACTGGAACAGATTGCCCAGAGAAATTGTGGAATTCTTCAACCCTGGAATTATTTAAGACCAGGCTGAATAAGACTCTGAGCAACTTGGTCTAGTGGGAGGTATGGGGATTTGAACTAGATGATCTTTAAGGTCTCTTACAACTCAAGCCATTCTACAATGATTCTATGATGATGATTAACTGTATGGCTAGGGTTGCTCTCTGGGATGATAGCTAAAGTGGAGGTTGTTGTGTCTTATAAATTTTCCTGTGATATTCTATTTATGCAATTTTTGAGTACCTATGATACCTTCAGGCACCTACATTTCCAGTCATGTTTGTAGGTATAATAAGCACTATCCATGACTGAAATTGTCAGTTTATTGTGGTATTTATGGCATTTTCACATATAATGTGTTTGCAGTTTCCAAAGTCCTTCAGTATCATGCTCACAAAACACACACACAAAAAAAGGCAGGTCAGGAATATGGCTGAAAACATGGCTACTTGAGGCATTTCCAGATGCTTAATAGGAAAGGTCTGTCAACAATACAGTGAAAAGTGAAGCAGATGGTGAATTTGGGTTAGGTAGGAAGTTACTGTCAGAGAGGATTGCATCAGTACATAACTTGCAAGGCTGAAAGAAGTCTGAGAAGGCTTTTTGCAGGGTATTGTGGCTTTGTTGCCAACCACAGCCATATTGAGAGAACTGTGAAAACTCAAGGGACCCAGGATGACAATGAGATAAAGGGGAAGGGAGATGCTTGGACGGTTTCTACTGCATAGAGTATACATTGCATGACATTAAATTTTTGTCTTCAAAGCAACATTTATTTCTTTGTGGACTTTACCTTTGCTAGTCTTGTTCTATCAGTGTGCTCAGAAAGCCTCCTTATTAATAAGATTTTCCAGTACAAAAATGCTGTGTCTGTTAATGTTCTAAGCAACACTTATCAGAAAGCCTCACACTATGGAAAACCCCTGTCGATGACAAGAGTGCTTCTCACCTAACAGGATATACTTTCTATTTGTTTCTCTCTAGAATGAATTCAGACAAGAAATTTAGAAAAGTTATGCATCAAAAGTATCTGTTAAAGACAGAGCAGTGACTACCTCTCAAAGTGTCTACTTCCTCTCTCAGTACTTCTCTTATTCAAATAAGTCAAATAATAGTCTTGCAAAAATATATATGGTACACTGTCTTAACTTTTCATATTTAACCTTTGGTAATTACTCTGTAGGTATGATAAAGTACATACTCATTGGCATGACTGAAACTGACTTCTCTGTTCATTCATTGATTGGTGGTGGTAGATGAAAGAATATTTAACTTCTCTATAAGGAACAATGAGAATTTTTCCTTCAGTAAAAAGCTGGAGGTAAAGGCAAAGTTTGCATTATTTGTCCTTTTTTCAGCAATGGTTGTTATCTTTCAAATTATTGTGTATATAGTGCTACAGAAGGTGGCATACTCCTTTTTTTTCTGATGAAAACACATCAAGTTCAGCCTATATCCACAAAATGTAGATGTTGACAAATGGTTAGTTTGTAAATTGACACTCATAGAAGGAAGGGAGATGAAATGTTCAGTTAGATAGTAGATCATATCCTCTGCTGTTACAAGAGAGAATAACTTTCTATTGGTTCATATTACCTGGAGTTCTGTCACAGTCATCTCAGTAGAGAAATAATTAAAATTCATTTTAGTCTTTGTAATAGGTTCAATCACGAAAGGTCAGATCTTTATATAATTCAACATTTATGATGGTTCAGTGAGTCAGCAATGTTGTGGAAGAATAAGAATGGGTTGGCAGCCCTGAGTGGTGTCAGAAGGGCAGTACTTCATCCTCCAAAATTCACAGGTGAGACATCTGGCTTAGTCATTCTGGTAAGTGAAAAATGGACCTCTCTATTGTGTATAACTGGAAGGGGTTGGATAGATAGCAGGGATGATGTTGGTGCCAGTCACAGCTGGCTCCAGATGGCTCAGCAATAGATGGAAGCAACCTATCAGACACCTTAATCTGTCTGAGGGTCACATGGCACCTCTGCTTAGACGTATTTGAGCAAGAGTAGTAGCTGTAAGGCACAGGAGACACAGGAGGAGAAACATAAGGACACACAAAAGGAATGACAAGAGGAGACAGATGAGGATGTGAGTGCAGGCACAGGTGGAGAGAGACAAATGGGTCACTTGAAGAGATGCATTTGAAGAAACAAAATGTTGAAGTCATGTGGAAGGGGACATTGTGAGGAACACACCTGGAGATGCACTCTTGGGTTGAGGTGCTCTGTGCCAGAGGGCCCAAAGAGGGGACTAGAGAACACTAGAGGTTATGGAGGATATCCCTGACGGGGCTGCAACCTATGGAGGAGTCCAAGCTGAGACTCCTTTGCCCACAACAATCTTCAGACAGATGAGGCACTGTAAGAGAAATGTGGAAATTTTCTGCCTTGTAGTAAAAGATGAACTGACCTAATCTATCCACAACTATAATGGTTTGGGAGTATTTTGAAAGGTCTTAAAAAACCTTCATTTGTGTAGGAAGAGATTAAGGTGTGTTGTGTGATATGTTCCATGGTTCCAAGATTAGAAATAAGCAGTCTTCACTGTTGCAACACAAAATATCTCTTTTCTTTCTCCATGGCGTTACCTGACACTGATCAAGTGGTAAATATTACCTGTTCTGTGATAAAGTACATTTTCTAAGTGGAAAACTCTAGTGTTTGGAAATTTATCAAAGAAAAATATTATTTGTCTGATGGATTGTTTTAAAAATACTAGTTAAGAGGTTGAGATGGTTGAAAGAAATTCCTGTGAGTGGAGTTCAGGCAAAGCTTTACTGCTTGGGTTCTTGTGAAGTTTTATTGAATGCTGAAATTTTCTTTCTTTCTTTTGAAATGGTTAATACTTCATTGTTTTTCTTAAGTGTGGATTGTGCCAATAATAAAAAAGTTTAGGGATAGAAAGCTATTCTAGACAAAATATACAATATCATAGTTGTGCTTAGCAAAAAAGAAACAATTGGAAAAGAGTGTAAAAGACATGGAAGAAGTAATGAATTTGTTTCATAAACTAAATTTTCATTTAACAAATATGCTTTTCTCATGTTATTAATCTTTCAGGTTTTTTCTAGCTTTAGCAAACCAAGATAAAATTCTCTCAGTGAATGTTTTTTAATGAACAGATTTTTGATAACTTAGTCAAGATGTATAGCTACATTTACTATAGACACATCCTATTTTTTCCTTATGAAACTTGATTTTCTAGTGCTTCTAACTAGAAATTAAAAACAAGAGAAATGACAGCTATGGAACAGTTATGTCACTGTTATATGGTATTAAGGTTAAAAATAGTCTTCAGATGCTTGTTTTCTGGAGGGCTACTGCAGTCTTGGAGCACTGCAGAGATCTAAGCTCAGTCTCTCAACATTCACATCCTAGGAAACAATCCTTTCTGACATTTATATTTTACTTCCTCGATAAATGCCAGTAGCACCTCTTACAGTATATTGTCCTCATTATCTGTATAGAACTGGTGTGAAATTTATAATTTGAGGAGTAGCATATCCAAAAGCATACAGGGATGTATTAAGCTGAGCATATTTCATTGTAAGTTTTGTATGATGTAAGGGAGGACATATTATCCCTGTCACAATCAGCTTAGGTGCTAGAGCATGCCCAAAGAAGGGCAATGAAGCTAGTGAAGGGTCTAGAGAACAAGGCTTATTAGGAGTGTCTGAGGGAACTGGGGTTGTTTATCCTGGAGAACAGGAGTCTCAGGCTAGGCCTTGTAACTCTCCATAACTACCTGAAAGGAAGCTGTAGCAATCTGGGTGTTGGTGTCTTCTCCCAAGTAATAAGTGATAGGACAGGAGGAAATGGCCTCAAGTTGCACCAGGAGAGATTTAGATGGGAGTTTTAGAAAAAATTCTCAACAGAAAGCATTGTAAAGCACTGGAACATACTGCCCAGGGAAGTGGTGGAGTCACCATCCCTGGGGGTGTTTAAAAGATTTGTAATCATGGTGGTGAGGGACAGGATTTAGTGATGGACTTTGTAGTGTTAGGTTAATGGTTGCACCTGATGATCTTGAAGGTCTTTCCCATGAAAAAATTCTATGATTCTATGTGTGAATGTAAGTTTATTTATGCAATGTATACCATAAACAAGAGACAATTAATGAGAATAAATCACACAATTTTAATTAAAATTTCTTATGCTTCATATCAAATAATAAAGTATTTTAAAATAAAGGTGAGTAATTATATTTTTTGAAGAGACAAAATGATCTTTTAATCTCTATTCCATCTGTAATCATCGAAATTTCAATTTTTTCCATTCTCTAGAATATTTTTTTCTTCCTTACTTTCCTCCTGATTTGTTTTCCTCCTCAGTATGTGGCAGATTTGTGACATTAAACACAAGACACCTAAACACCTTTAACACTCCAGTGGATAATTTTCTGTGTTTGCTGGATAGTCAATACAGAGTCAGTGCTGGACAGAGCATGGATGGCATTCCTGTGACGGGTAAAATCACTCAGGAAAATGGGAGTTTCACTGTAAAACTTCATATGAACATGTTGATTACAAATCCATAGTCTTTATTAACTCTGCTCATGGCCAATTAAAAAATGCTAGAATCTTTATCTTCGGATGTACCAAATATCAATTACAGCTTCATTAGTCTTTTCAGTAATAATGAAATATTGTGGAATGCAACTTTTAAAATAAAAGTTCTGATGAATGTTTGGGCTTTCTTCAGGAGACTGATGATTAATTATGATGCATATAGTTTATTATGATGCATATAGTTTATTAATTTTGCTTCTCTAGAGGAGTCAGATTTTGGAAAATGTAGTTCTGGTGCATCAACAGTTTTCTGAACATATGACAATTTGAATCTTTTTCTCATAGAATCCCTCTGACAAAATTGTTCTTATCTGAAGCTGCCATTTACACACAGTATTTGAAAAAAAATGACTATGTTACAAATGTGGCAGCAACAACAGCATATGTAGTAAAACTCCTCAGATTACTTAAATTCTTCTGAAAAGCATTATTAGAGGTATTTGATACTAGAAGATGTCTACAAGCCTCCCTGAAGTCTATAGTTTAGAATTCTGATCATAGTCTGTGGGCTGTAGACAGTGGCATTAAAACAGCTCTCTTACAGGGCCAAATGAATGGAGAATCACCAACAAAACAACTTTTGAACACTTTCAAACCATTTTGAGATCCTCACATAAAGGGAACATAACAAAGTATCTGTTTTTGCCAGTAGGGAATATTTGTGACTTCAGCTTCACTGTCCACATCTTTTAGGCTCCCATATATCTCCAGAGGTCAATTAGATTCCAGTAGGTATTTCCTGAGAAAACCTTTAAAATGAGTAGGAAAAGATAAAGTAAACTTGGTTACTTGTATATAAACCAGGACTTTCTATCTGTAACAATGATATTACACTGTAACTGTGGTGTTATAAGCACTAACAGAGAAAAAAATGATGAAGTACAGTTTGTCAAGTAATCTTTAGAAACCAATTAAATGAAGGTTGTCAGACCAACAAGGCCTAACCTACAGGGAGAGCTAATAGTTTTATTTCAAAGACAAAGTTACATCTTAGTGTAGGGCCTCTGCAACCCATCTAGTTCATGTTGAAATAACCTACTTATAAAATGCCAGGATTGTTTTGTTTCTCTTTTTAGTTTTGTTTCACTAATATTTTATTATAGTTAAAATTTTGCTTGGCTAACATGATAATGTGTGTGTGTTTAATTTCTCCAGCGCTGTAGATATAAACTTTCTCCCAGCTAATATCACAAAATGTAACAAGGAGTTAAGTTGGAGTCGCAAAGTCTGCAGTTCGTAACTTGACATCCTGTCTTTGCAGAGTCCATGCTCCAGCTGACACAAAGCTCTATTTAATGTGCTGCCAATCACTTCTACTCAAGTACAGTACCGTAAATCCTCGAGTACTCTTTCAAAATGATTTTGTTTATATCTTTTTCCATTTAATCTGGTTTCCTCTTGCCATACAGTGATGTGTAAATCCAAACAAAATTACCATTATTGGCTCCAGGAAAAAAAGTTATTCTTTAAATTGCTTTCATCATCTCTCATAAAATTCTAGGAAGAAACCATCTTGCTAAGATTTATGAGAGAGGCTATGAAGTCTCTATATGAGCTTCAAATAATCAGAAATTTACTGTTAAATATATATTACTAGTGCAGATTTCAAGTACTGACATTCACAGATAGTTGCAGAAGAGTTTAGCCACAGTTAGTAGTAACTCAGTTGCATTTGATTATTCATCTGGTACTACAGAAGAACTTTGTCTTATGCCTCCTCAATTGTCCCTTATTTGTTCAGCTTTGCTGATACACACATGTGCTGTCCACACATGTCTGTACATGTGCTGTCCACACATCTTCACCAAGCCTAGTTCTCCTGGTTCCTCTCCCACCATTCTGTGACTCATATTATGTTTGATATTATCATTTGCTCAACCTCTCCTCTTCAATTGTTCTGTGTCTTACAATCTCTCAGCTTCCTTCTCTGTGCCTTCTTTTTCATTGTTTTTGGGTTTTGTTCTGTTTGTTTTTTTCCTTCGTATGTGTGTGGTTTTGGTTGCTTGGTTAGTTTGGGGCTTTTCTGTGGTATTTTTATTCCCCAATGACATCAACAAGGATACTCTGCACTTTTTAAAAAATTCTTTCTGCAGGTCTGTCCCACCATCACCATATGCAGTTTCTACATCCTAGGCTCCTGCTTTCAACATGAAGCAAATGTCTTCAATTATCACAACTATGCTGACTTTCTTCTCTAAATTGTGTTCCTCGGGTCTGTATTCATCCTAGGTGACGAGATCTTATACAGGTTAACTGGACCCTACATGGACAAACTGAGCTGGCATGGCACCATTCTTCAAATCCTTTCATTCTTTCTCTTTTCATATTTTTCCTCACAGTATTCCATCTTATCTTCTTTTTTCCTTTCACTCGTTCCAATCCATCCACTCTAATCTTCTCCCTTTCCCAATGGCAGTTTACATTACAGCACCACTCAATGCACTTACTGTTCAGCAGAACCAGTACTGTTCAGAAAAATGATTCAGTTTTTCATATCATAGGAAAAAGTCTGCTGGACTCTGATTTATTCCTCAAACTTTAACCTTCTTTTTATCGGTGTGCTCACTGGGAGCAATGTTTGCAATTGCTTTTCAGTATTAATTTCTAATCATATGCTATACTTTTTCCAACCCATTTCTGTATCTTCAATGCAACTGAAATTCCTCACATCTATTTCCCTAAATACCTTCTCAAATCTCTGCAACAGTACTTATTCACAGATCTATGGTCTTATCTTGACAGAGCTAGCTCATTTTCTTCTTCTTGCAAGCAGGACTTTTCTTGATTGCATCTTTACTCTGATTTTAATTTTTCTTTTTTGATGGGTCTTCCACTCTTTGAATAGCCTTTATCACCTCCTACAGATTTATGAGGGTGCCACGAAGCCAAACTTCTGCTTCCTTTTCAATAGCAATAATGGTGTCTGGGGCAAAGACCTGCCCCTGTCTCTAAGTGTTGCTCTTTTTGTCTTTTCATCCAAGGAGTTTGACTTCCTGGGGGTTACAGTCCAGTGGGGAAGGGGAATAATGACAAAGCATCAGACATGGGAGCAGATCTGGATGCCAGCATTCATTCTTATACACCTGTTCTCATCTGCAGACTCTTAATCAAAAAGCAACTATGCCTTCTGTTTTGAAAACACCAACTTATTTCCTTCTGTCCAAACAAAATGCTGCCCTGCCTCTCAGGATTCCTTGACAATTACTACCTGCACTCTCCAGGTCAACCCACCCGGGGATGAAATTATAATATTTTCTTCCTTCTACAATCATCCTCAAACTTTTTCACAAAACTGTTTTTTACTCCCCTGCAGTGAGCTGCACCTACACTGTGGAAGAAATGCACTCATGCACTCAAGAGTTACACACTGCTGTCATTGCTGGATTGCACAATGAGAAAAAATTCTAAGGAGCCTTCTGATAACCCTCGCAAACACTAAGAAGATCTGTTGCTCATAGATACCTCTTAAACTATATATCCAATAAAAAAATCTAGTCAGAAATGGTGTAATGCAAGAATCAAGACACACAAGGGGCATATGTAGGACCAGGAATATGAAATGCACAGTGGAGTTCCTCCATCCTTTATAATAGGCTCAAGCAGTGTCACCATGATGTTCATCATTTCCAACTCCATTATTATCTTCAATTTGGTCATGCCTCTAGATATTATTGCACAAATTATAGCTACGTCTAGCTGATTCTCTGTGATACAGTGTTTCCTATGCATAGAGATTCCTCAAGTTCTTTCTGTCAGTTGAATGTTTCATACATCCACTACTCCAGTATTTTTTTTTTTTCTGGTTCCAAGAAATATCACCAGCTGGCATCTACCCAGAGTGCACCAGAATGATAATCCTTCCAGTCTGCCCCTTTTATCAGAGAATCATAGAATTGTTTCAGTTGGAAAAGACCTTTAAAACCATTGAGTCCAACTATTAGCCTAGCACTTCCAGTCCCACCACTAAACCATGTCCCTAAGCACCTCATCTATATGACTTTTAAATACCTCCAGGGATGGTGACTCCACCACCTCCCTAGGCAGCCTTTTCCACTGCTTAACACAACCATTTTGGTTAAGAAGTTTTTCTCAATGTTTAACCTAAACGTCTCCTGGATCAACCTGAGGCAATTTCCTCTTGTTTTTTAACTTATGACCTGGGAGAACAGATCAGTCACCACTTCACTACAACCTCCTTTCAGGTAGTTGTACAGAATGATTTTGTCATGTGTCTTCTTTCTGTGAATATTTCTACTACTTCCATCATATAGCAAATGCTAATTTGGTAATTACATTCAATGTCAGATGAGTGTTTTAATTAAAAAAACAATAATTTGTACATTGACAGAATGCTTATGGAGAACTTTGTAATGCATCTGTTTTGTCTCATTATTTTCTTATGAGATGTCAACTGTGTCACGTTCTACCCATTATCTCATATTGTAGTGGGTCCATAAATTCTCCTGGACATAAACTATATTTTTGGTTTATGTTTTAAAATCATTGTGATCTTACCTGCCTGATCATAGGAGTGCAGGCAATGGATAACACACATGTAGTAATAATGGTGACAACAGCGAAATTGTTGTGTCACTTCTGACCTGGTGACTTCAGAAATGAATCTAGATTGTGTTGCTAATTTTGCTGAATAAAAAAGGAATAGAGTTGCTGAACATGCATATAAACAGAAATAGTACTTCTACAGCTGGAATCTCTACCTTGGGTGTTTCTACAGTAAGAATCCGAGGAGTCTATTTTTGTCCAAGAGGCAAAGACTGGTGAGATTCCTCGTCAAGTGGTAATATTGGTGCTGAAGTGATTTGTTCTTCACTGGCAGTGAAAATGACAGCAAATTTTCCATTTCTAGGTGCTTTCACGACATACAGATAAATGAAGCTTATCTATAGTGATTAGAGAAATTTGGATGAATAACAGCAAGAGGATACATTGGATTTGATTAGTGTAAAAATTTCTAAGGCACTGCAATTCTATGCAGCATTCCGTCATTTACATGATTGTACGACCTCTGATGAGTTGGATGGGGGGTTAAGGGAGTGAAGGAATAATGTATAATTTTTGAATCAGGGTCAAAAGAGATGCTTTATCTTTGAAAGTACACAAATTTATAATTTAGTTTAAGATATTACTCTTAAAATGTTACCAGTCATGGTGAGAAATCCACCTAATTAGACAGTGTACCCACTAAAAAATTGCATTAACATTTGATATGCAAATAATGAAAATACTTAAAGACTTTCACCAGCTATTTTAAGAAAGTTTAAAATTATCACAGAAAGTATAAATAAATAAATACAAACAGGAACACTATCTTGGGTCTGCAATGCCAACTTTTTTCTATTTTCATCAAGACAGAAGTTGAAGTGTTATGTGAAAAAAATTTAATATAAGAAAATTGTTAGTGAAATATTGCTACCTGGCACATATAAATAGAGAATCCAGTAAGGTGTCTGAATACACATTTGGAATAGTTGATATTTGGTGTTAGTGTTTTTTAAAGGTACTTCAGAATACTACTGGCTTACTAGTCTTGACTCCATGTCATTCGGTGGCTGGAGAAACATTTACTGATGATGCTGTAAATGTGAAGCACATCTCCAGCTCTGTTCTGTCAACTGCCTTTGCCTGAAATACAGGTCATCCACACAAATATATCTGTTTGATACTGAAGGCACAGAGATTCAGGCTTCTCTTGCTGTATATATACATATATATAAAAATACATATATGTATTGTGTATTTTCATTTTTTATTTAGAAGGAGACAGAGGATAGGATGCAATAAATTTGTCTCACCTTCTTTTAGTAAAACTTTATGGTACTTTCAATACACTTTTCAAGAAAAGTGATTTGTTTTTCATGTGATCTTTGCTGAGAAACTTTATAGAGACTAGATTATTTTCTGATGGATTCATACATTACATGAATATTATCCTTGTATTTTTGTGCCTCTTGTCAAATTTGTATGATCATTTTTCTGTTCTTCACTATATAGCTTCTAAGGGTATGCACAAGGGTCAATCAATACTGGAGGGCATTTCATAGCTTATAGAGGGTAGCAGATGAAAAAGTATAAAGGCTTGTATTCTGTAATGAAAGACATTGTAGTGCTCCATTCAGATTTAATTGTCATTAAAATGTTTCTACTAATTTCAAAATGATGCAATAAGAAGTGGTAACTGGGACACTGGGTGTTTTTGTTTCTGATACTGATCCTACCTATGTTTTACCACTGCTTGTATGAGTACCTTTAGTTTAGTTTTCCTGTGAGGTGGCAATTCCAGAATGTTACTTTCCTGTTAATTTGGTTTCCAGAAAAAAAATTTAAAAAGCCCAAATATTTAAAGAACACTAAACTTCATAAACTGCAAGAAAATTAATTCAGGAAAAACAAGGATCCAGTTCTCGCCTTCGTCCTTTGTCTTTTTCGTTGGACTGGATTTCTATCAGTCATTCCCATCTACAGCTAAGAGTTGCAGAATGTTTCTGCTAGCAAATAATTTTAGTTCCAACAACAGCAACAGCTATAGACAGCAAGAGAGATAGAGGTTCTGTTGAAGAGACATGCTTTTGACCTCTTTACAGCTGAAATACATAGTTTCAGAAGTAGATGGCTCTAGTCAGATTTAGAGGTACACAGTCTAATTGTTTTCCAGGTGGCAGAGAAATGTCAACCAGTCACTAGTTAGATATGGTATCCACCAGTAGCAATAATTCTGTTAGCTCTCCCTCTCCTCTCCCTTTATTTTGTGCCAAATTTAATTAAAATTTTTCAGTGATGATGATGAACAATGTTCATGGATGAGTCAATGGTAAGTTAATTTTTTATGCCTTACAAACTTAGTAGTTTTGAACCACTGCATTCTTAAAAAGGAACAGTTTCTGTGTTCCAGAGAGATATGAAGCAATTGCTTGTAGCACATCCCCAGATACTGAACTAGACACTATTTTGGATTGGGAGAGACAGATACATCACCATACTAATTCATCACAATAAAGCATGCATTTTATTTCTTATGGTACCATCATATGTTACAAATTTCATACATAGTTTTTGAGTTTCTCATAGATTCCATATAA
Organism: Chloroceryle aenea; assembly: GCA_013399075.1. Taxonomy (NCBI): domain Eukaryota; kingdom Metazoa; phylum Chordata; class Aves; order Coraciiformes; family Cerylidae; genus Chloroceryle; species Chloroceryle aenea. Next base: position 87,996 of record VWZY01012238.1, on the reverse strand, counting down.
AGTTGCTTAGAAAAATATTATTTCAGTGACTGCCTCCTTTGTTCTCTTCATCAGTGTTCTCAAAAATACTTATTTTAAGGATGATATATTTTGGGGGGGGACATCCTGTTTTGGTGAGTATTGCTGTATTTTGATTTTAAGCCTTTTCTATATTTTCAGTGTATATTGTGTGTAAAATTATTTCTGTTTTGCAGTATATAATTACAATATGATAAAAAAGAGTATAGACTATAAAGCATATACCTTTTTAATTAGATAGTATTTTAAGCTTCTTCAAATATGGAGAAACGCTAGTATCAAGTATATATTTTATACTATGTATTTAATCTTTCATAAGGGATCAGTGAATTGGTTTCACTTCAGAAACACATAGAAGGAAAAAGACCTCAAAAGAGTGCATTTTAACAATTTAAAATAAAAGACTTTGCTTGTCCAGTTCTTCATGTGAACCCAAATTAGCATTCTGTGTTCATCTTGAGCTTGGATAGATCTGAAGCCTTTCATGTCTAAAACCTCATGATCAAGGGCAAAATCTTTTGCTAGCACTGGAATCTGGAGGGGGAAGCAAGACACGCACACATGGCTTTATCACTGTGTGTTTTACTGCAGAGACCATGAAAAAAATCTCAATTGTGTTTTATTTAATTAAAACACACTGCCCCCTTTTGAATTTCTTTTTTACAAAAAATAAATCCTTTCACATTAAAGATGTAGTGACCTACAGTATATAGTCTTCTGGCACAATGCCAGCTTTAACTATACTTTAAACAGCTTACAAATGACAGATCCTATATAAAATAATTTGATAGTCCCATCATTAATTCAATTATGGAAACCTTTCCTGGGTAAGAACCATGTCTAAATATTGTCCCTGATGAAATATTATCTCCTGATTAGCTTGGATTTTCACTAGCAAGCAATGTATGTGGGAATGACAATGCAACAAAATTGCATCTTTTTTTTAGTTAAATTTAGTGCTTCCCATTTTTTTAATTATTAACTGAGATTTTATATGAAGATAAGAGAGTTATCTACTTTATTAAATACATCCATTTCAGTTGATCGCCACCTAAAAATTGCACGTAGATTTGGCCTGTTATTAAACACATCTGATCACAGGCAGTTTGAAAGTTGAACTTATGAATCACTTCGTCCATGTCTAATTCAGGTGAAACAGGAAAACTAAAAATTAAAACGTAGTAGTAAGAAAGACAAATGTAGTGGAGAACTGGAGAGAGGGGAAAAACAATATACAAAGAACAAAGATGACAATGAAGCAAGAGAGTGCAAACTCACTATTTGTATTATATACAGAGTGGAAAGTAACTTCCAAACTCTAGGTGTGACTACTTCTGTAGACATGCACGTCTGAATGAAATGAGATTCTTCTATCTTGACATGTACTAGTAAAAAATGTATTTCTATGTAAAAACAAAATAACAAAACCAATGCTAAAAAACCAATCTGAAACATTCATATGGAAAGAATAAACCTGCCTAGGCAACTAAGAATTACATTAGAAGAAAAATAAGAATAGCAGCTTGTGGTAAAATTGAGAATGTGAAACATTTTTCAGTAGTTTCATAAGGTAAACTTTTGTTAACTTTTTACTGCAGAGAAATTATTTTTAGCAATTTCATCAAAATTCAGTGAGAATAATTCCTAGCTTTCTTTTGTTAGTGTATGTTAAGTGCTGAAGAAAATCTGAGTCAAAATTTCAAGGACCTATTGAGCCAATATTGAAAATAATTTCTTAAAAAAATAAATTTAGAACTTAGCTTTTCAAGCTAATTGTAACGTGAGTACTTCACAGAATTGGAAAAACATGTTTTATTGTTTTCTGCAGGCAATAAAATAGACATTTTAATTATAATAGCTTTAACCCTTCCAGACAGAAACAACTTCACATGCTCAATAGGAATACACCCATTTTTAAAAAGGGTAGAAAGGAGCATCCTGGGAACTACTGACCTGTCCGCCTCACCTCTGTGCCTGGGAAGATCATGGAGCAGATTCTTCTAGAAGCTCTGATAAGGCACATGGAGGACAGGGCACAGCAAGGACAGCCAGCATGGCTTCACTAAGGCCAAGTCCTGCCTGACCAAACTAGTGGCTTTCTACAGTGGAGTGACTACATCAGTGAACAAGGGAATTGCTCCAGATGTCATCCATCTGAACTTCTGCAAGGCCTTTGACGTGGTCCACCACAACTTCCGCCCTGCGAGTTTGGAGATATATGGATTTGATGAGTGGACTGTTCAGTGGACAGGGAGTTGACTGGATGGTTGCATCCAGAGAGTAGTGGCCAATGTCTCTTAGTTCAGATGGAGATTGGTGACGTGGTATTCCTTGGGATTCCTACTGGGACCAGTACCATTTAATATTTTCATCAATGATATAGACAGTGGGATTGAGTGCATCATCAGCAAGTTTGCAGATGACACCAAGCAGAGTGGTGCACTTGATATACCAGAGGGACGGAATGTCATCCAATTGGACCTGAACAATCTTGAGAAGTGGGTCCAGGTGAACCTCATGAGGTTCAACACAACCAAGTGTAGGGTCCTGCACCTGTGTTGGAACGATCCTCACTATCAATACAGTTTGGGGGATGAGGTAATAAAAAGCAGCCCTGTGGAAAGGAACTTGGGGGCTCTGGTGTATGAAAAGCTGGACATCAGCCAACAATATGCACTTGCAACCCAGATGGTCAATCACATCCTGGGATGCATCAAAAGAAGTGTGGCCAGCAGATCAAGAGAGGTGATTCTGCCACTCTGGCTCTTGTGAGTTCCCACCTGGAGTACTGTGCCCAGCTCTGGAGCCCTCAACACAAGGAAGGACATGCACCTGATGGAGTGAGTCTAGAGGAGAGCCATGAAAATGGTCAGAGAGCTGGAACACCTCTCCTATGAGGACAGGCTGCTGGAATTGGGGTTGCTCAGCCTGAGAAGGGAAGACTTTGTGAAGACCTTATAGCAGCCTTCCAGTACCTGAAGGAGGCCTACAAGAAAGCTGGGGAGGGACTGTTTACAAGGGCTAGTAGTGATAGGATGAGGGGCAAAGTTTCTTTTGAACTAGAGAAGGGTAGATTTAGATTGGACATTAGGAAAAAGTTCTTTACTATGAGGGTGTTGGAACACTGGAACAGGTTGCCAAGGGAGGTGGTGGATACCCCATCCCTGGAGACTTTATTGTTTTCTGCAGGCAAAAATTCAAGGTCAGTCATGATGAGACTCTGAGCAATCTGATCTAGCTGAGCATGTCCCTACTCGCTGCAGGGGGGTTGGACTAGATGATCTTTAGAGGTCACTTTCAACACAAGGCATTCTATGATTCGATGAATCAGCAGTATCACTCAGGTTTTCAGAAGACAACTAATTTCAAAGAATAAGAATTTTAAATAATATATGTATATGAACAGAAATATACATTTGGAAAAATATTTCATGTGGATTATTCACTAAGAATAGGATACACAAATCTGCTTAAAAAGTTTGCAGGAATGAGAGCATTTCAAGACAAATATACAGACCCAGTCTGACCCTCTCATAGTGTGAGCATCCACAGACACTAGGACTCTATGTCATTGATGAAAGTCCTCTACCACACCCTTCAGCTATAGATATTTCTCCCTAAGTCATGCTCTGAATGAGGCACAGGGATTTTGTACAGTGNCAATACTCAAGGTGTGGCCTCACCAACGCAGAGTACAGGGGAAGGATCACTTCCCTGCTCCTGCTGGCCACACTGTTCTTGATGCAGGCCAGGATGCCATTGGTCTTCTTGGCCAACTGGGCACACGCTGGCTCATGTTCAGCTTCCTGTCGATCAGCACCCCCAGGTCTCTTTAATCTGCTGAACTTCCCAACGCCTATGAACTGTAAAGGGGCCATTTCTTATGATAAGCTATTTCATAGTTTTGATCTGGTCATTTTACCTTCTGACCTTCATATCTCAGGAAGATCTGTGTGTGCAGAGGTCACATGTGTTCCTGCATGATGCTTCATTGACTTCAGTGGACACTAAAACAAGCTCAGTGTCACCATGGGTATAATTACAGGTGCATTGCATATAGGAATAAACATTAAAACAGGATAATTTGTAGACTTGTGCTCTAGAACCTGCTGATTGAAAGATTTCCTTCCTCCCTTGCTTCAGTCCTAAGACCTGTACAACTATCTCATATTTTGATAAGGAAAATGCATTTAAAACCAAACAACCAAAGCAGAATTACTACATTTTGGGAAGGAAATCAAAATTGGATAGGCCAACAGTGGTATTTTGAGAGATCTGTAGGTGGATTTAGTTACACTTTTCACCTTTATTTTTTCTTTATTTTTTTAAATACACAATATATCCTAATTTTTCAAATTTATGTGTGCACACGTTAATTTATTTACAGTTTTATTATATTCACCAGTTGTAAAGAATATATTTATATAAGAAGAAATGTAATATTGCATATAAAAGCTGCGATATTGCAAGACCTTGCCAAGCATATACAGCAGCTGATGGAAAATCATTGCTCTTTGAGGGATGTCTAAATAGAGACTAATGAGGAGGAAAAGCATGGGCAAGGATTGCTCATTCTCTATCACTGAGTGGAAGTAAACCTTGAAATGTTTGCATTGTTTAACTCTGTGAAGTGCTGGCTAGAAAAAGGGCAGCATAAAGACTGGAAATTGTAATACTTGAGGAGATGTGAGCTTGGGTGCAAACTTTATTATGAGGTTAATAGGATACTTCATAAATCTCAAAAAACAGAAAGAAACTGGCAGATGTCCAGGACTACTCTAACATGGGATGGGATTCACCTCCGCTCCTCTGTTTGTTACTTTCTTTCCAGCTCTTAGAGGTATGTGATGCTTTGTATAACATTGTAAGCTGAAATATAGATGAGCATAAGGAGTTTAGGTCTGTTAAATTATTATGCTTGTTTTAGCCCATTCCTTGGTAACCACTGCAAGAAGATGAGAGAGCGTAGACTACATTGTTGATTACTGCCAAACTACCTGGTTAAGTGAGTCACATTTCTTACTACACAGTTTGAGCATCTTTTCTTTTAGATAACCTGCCAAGATCCTAGTGATGAACCATCTTTGAATGAAAGCTGTAACAGATCAAGACTGACACTTCTATATTTTAGTCTTTGGAGTCTTGCCCTCATTTCTCATTTGATACATATACATGTTTTTTTGGCTCACTGTATTCATGCCCATCTGTTGCAGTGGCATTGTGCCCAGCATTCACAAGTTGGTCAGGTTGTTCAGTATGATATAGCTGGTGATAATTCTATGGGAATAGTCTTGCAAACACTGGAATTCCTCCCTCTGGAAGACATACTGAAGTATCAGTATTGCATGGCTCATTACAACTGGTTACATTTTTCAGCTTTAGTGTGCCACAGAACAACTAAAGACAGGAGAAAAGGTGATGCAGGCTTCTTGGGCACAGTGACAGTGAAAGAAAAGACTCTTTACTTGGAAAAGGCATCCTGTGATCCTCATGAAGGCTTTTATTTTCCTATAACAGGGGAAGAATGTCTGCAGACCTCAGTTGTGAACAACATACATATGTCCAGCAACTGTCAATCACATATCAGCATTACTCTCTGCCTTCCCTGCTCTGCTCTGCTCTGCTCTGCTCTGGTGTGACCTCACCTGGAGTACTGTGTCCAACTCCAGAGTACTCAGCACAAGAAGGACATGAACATGTTGGAGTGAGTCCAGAAGAGGAACACAAAAGTGATCAGAGGTCTGGAACAATTTTCCTACAAGAACAGCATGAAAGAGTTGGAGTTGTTCAGTCTGGAGAAGAGAAGGCTCTGAGGATACCTTATTGCAGCCTTTCAGCACTTAAAGGGGGTCTATACAAAAGATGGGACAGTCTTTTTAGCAGACCCTGCTGCAACAGAAAAACAGATAATGGTTTGAAATAAAAGAGGGGAGATTTACACTAGAAAGAAAGAAGAAATTTTTTACATTGAGGGTGGTAAAGCATTGGAACAGGTTGCCCAGAGAGGTAGTAGATGCCTCATTCCTGGAAATATTCAAACTCAGGTTGCAAGGGTCTCTGAGCAACCTGATCTAGTTAAAGATGCCCCTGCTCACTGCAGGGTGGTTGGATGAGGTGACCGTCCAACTCACTCTATGATAAAGGTAACTTCCACCACAAGGTCCCCTGCTGTCATTACAGGTTGTGATGTTTGCAGTTCCATTTTTTCAGCAACAAGACATTTTATTTAAGCAAACAACAATTTTACTTATGTGATAACTGGGGTTAATCCTCAGCTATAAGAGCTGACACAATCATACAAAATTCGTGAAGTTATAGGTTATTTTAACTAGTTAAGTTTATAACCCTTTGTATAAGGCTTTTACAAATGCTGAGACAATAATATTTGTCTCATCAGGAAAACTGAGTGCCAGTTCGAACTCTATTTTAAATAGTTTCCTTATTAGTATTTTTCAAATTTATGTGTTCAGGTTACTACAGACCTCTGGAAAAAAAAAACAACGCAGGACTACACTGATCAATCAAATCATAGATTTTACAGAAAGAAGGGATGATTATGACTGCCTAACATGAGCTCTTGTGTCATACAAGACTAAATGATTCTTATTTCAAGACACTGCTTGAAGTTTCGCCTGCAGAACCTCCTGCCCTTTCAGTTTCTAAAATTTATGAAATACTAATGGGTCCAGTTTTCTGTAGCAGAGTTATGTAACAATGCATTAATAAGGGGAAAATAAATTTTTGAGAGCTCCTAAACAGTAAATGACAACAAAAGTAAAGAAACTGGAAAATATTGCATAAATTAAAATGACAGATAAAACCATAATACTTACACAGGGTTATAAGTGGAGTAGAGTTTGTACTTGCAAAAACAGATGTAATGCACACATTCAGAAGGCCTTTTGCTTCAGGAATTAAGAAAGGTGAAACATTAATTTAAAAATGTATAGGACAAAGACACAAACCTTCCAACTCTCTGACTAACATACTAACAGTATTGTCACCTAAGTGATTTAAACTTCCTATGACTGAATTGACAGAAACAGTTGCTGTTTGGTTTGTTTGTTTGTTTGTTTGTTTTTAGTGTTATATCCTCCATATAGTGGATTTCTTTAGAGAATTCAAATCCAAAGCTCTTATAATAGCTTCAAAGCCTTAGACCGAAAACTGAAAATAAAACAAGTTGGTAGGATAGGGAGAGGGAGAAAAAGTAAACCTTCTGTAATGAACTGCTTATGACAGCAATGAAATTACTATTTGAAAGTATTATGCTGACTCAAATTGCCAATGGTTCACTCAATCAACAAACGTTTCAGTACATTCATGCCTTCTACTTTCACTGGTCATACCAAAGTTTATACAAGCCAGCTCTAAAGCTACTCTTTTATGTCAGTTGTAATGACTCACCTATTCAGAACACCATCATAAAAATAATACAAAAACAAAGCCACACTAACATGCCACTGTTTATGCAGTGACACAGGGTCCTCAAAATTACTTTTTTTCCCTCTAACTTCTACTATGAAAATGCTTACCACTTCAGCTGGCAATTATTATAGCTACTAAATGTTACTTCCAGCTTTCTATATTAGGGAAGGTGGAAAATAAGTATTTTTTTTTTTTAGGAAATATTTCATTCTGAATTCCAAACTAGTGAGGGCTTCAGAAATTAAGTGATGGGCCCAGGGACATCAAACACTGGGTACAGAATAAAACTTTTGTTTAAGGGATAGACACCACAGACACATATATAAGTTCAGCTTTACATATTCAAATAGTTCTTACAAAGTTTTTGGTTCAACTGCGTTTTGATAAGACTAAAAAATACAGCATAGGCTATGACTCTCTAGAGAGAGTTTTTCATAAGAGGAATCCTGAACTATCCCAGACCTCTAAAAGATAGTACTTTATTATGCTGGAGTACCTGGAACTTTTGAAAGATAATGCTAACTCCTCTAGGAAAAAAAAAACCCTCAACTATATAGAATAGTGTACTGCTGTTAAAAAGTCCATTCATTTGGGCTAGCAAAAGCTTTTATTTTATTTCTCCTTTCATCTATCCTTCAGTTAATAAAACCATAGGTGGTAATCCACAGTGTTTGTGTCCCATTTCTGTGTACAATATGTGTGTAACTGTAGTGGTGTAGGGAATAGTCAATGGACATTAACTATGTTAAACAAGAAGCATTGTACCCTCAAGCATGAGCCACAGATTCCCACAGAAATTCTCTAAATCAAGTGTTGAGGAGATTTTTGTCTTCCTGGCTATTTTGTTATCTCTGTTGTAAGGCCCTTGTTTTTTTGGCGGTTCTGAACAGATATTGTGATAGACACCATGGTAAACAGCTCTCTTATTGTATTTTGTACTAAGATATTGAACATTTTCCTGAGCAAAGTGCAATGTGATGCCAAGTATTTCCATCCCCTGCAGCTTCTTACAAAGGGAACCAGTCCACAGCTTGCTAATAGAGATGGAGGAGCTCTTCCTTGTAAGCTTTCAAAATAATCCATTTTAAAAGACTGTTTCAGCATAATAAATGCTTGGTGACTTGAAATCCCAGTGGGTTTTGAAGAAACAAATACTGTACTGTATATGCCGAATCTGTACAATTTGAGCTTTGCACTTGAAGTACTTCAGACGTGTCCTTGGACTGATAATAAGAGTCTTTTCAGGTACAAAAGAACTAATTTATAGTTACAATTAAGAAACCAGAATTAGCCGTGATTTAATATATTTCATAGACATAGCATGTTTTCTACTTTTGTTATAATCACATATGTCCAACATATTAATTCCATAGATGTAGATATATGATGAGCATAGGAGGAAAAAGAAACATGAATTAAAGAAACACTATGTTTGTATCAAGCTTATGCTGTTTAAGTACTGAAAGTGTGATTGAAGTTTAATGGCCCTGTGTGCTGCTCTGATTTTTTTTCTTCTCTCTTTGTTAGGTTAATTCAGCTTCAATAACAAGCCTTTTCTGTCCTGCTACCAAATACTTCTAAATGTACAGCAAGGGAAACTGGCATTTCAAATTAAGGGAAACAGTGAACCAAAACAAGAACACAATAAAAGAAAGAGCAGGGTGATACATGTAAATGATGTACTCACTGGGAACTAACAGCGGTAGCTTGCAGTGAAGGGATTTAGCTCTCTGCTAATTCAACTGATAGGGAGACAGGCATATTTGGGAAGCGGGTTGGCCAGGTTCCTTAAGCCCACAAAAGCTTTAGTGCTTACATCATCGGGGGAGCTTTGGGATTTTTAAAAAACTTGTTGCAATAGTTAGTCTGCTAAAAAGAGAAATTTTTCACTTTTATGTGATGGAGATACTCTGTCTTCATTGAAATTAATCTTTTAATAACAATCATCTATCATTTCAAGGCACTTGAAGTACTTCCATTTTAGCAGAATAAAGAGTAAGACTGTATTTCTCTTTGTAATTCTGCTATCAGTGGTTTTATACACTTTCTTTAGGAGTTCAGCAGCACAGATTCAGGGTACAAAGTCTGAACCAGGGGGATGTATTTGTTGGCCTGTTTACTGTATGTGAGTTTCTTCTGCATAGTAACTACTTACGGTACCATACTGGAGAGGGATTAAGATGTTTTATATTCTGTGTGTGCATTGGAGAGGATGTGTTTTACCTAATCTTGTTTAGCCACCATGCAGGCAGCTTTGAGGATTTTTTTTTATCCCAGTATCCTTTAAAACCTGCAGATCTTTGGAAAGGGAAGGTATTTCCATTTCCTTCGTTTGCTTTTCAAAAGTACAAAGCTTGGCCTTTATCTTGAGGACCAAAGAGGAAAATACAAGGCATGGTGCTCCTGCTTAGAGGCTTGGTACTTGTTAAATGTCTGGGGCAATTAAATGTAGGTGGGAAAGATTGAACTGCTCTCAAAAATTTGACTTAATTTTTTGTATGAAAGTAAGATACTATGTTCTCAAGTTCTCTGATGCTAATTGGTTAAAATATAAGTCTACAGATAGTGTCCTTGAAAGTATAGCAGGTATTCATTTCTTTGTCTTCAAACAGCCATGTACGGCTTCTTTTTCAAAAGTCTCAGTATTGAAGGACTGTCTCCTGCCTTTTTTTTACTGGGTACTGTGTGCATGCAGAGGTAGAAAAAGTGAGAAGGAAGAAAGCAAAATGATCACCTGAAATGATAGTATTATTTCTGAAAGAGGAAATCTGTAGAAAAATTCGGGTATCTTTTAGAAAATCTTCAAATGTACCACAACTATTTGAGCAAGGGAGAATTGCAAGCATGCCCAAAGGGTTTGCAGGGTTTGAGAAATAGCAAAGCAGCAAGTTAAAGAACCTGAAAGTTTGGAAGGATGCTAGAGGGCTACAGATGTGCTAGGAAAGGCAATATGATTATAAGACAGCAATTGTAAGACAACAAGTCTTATGTGGAGTAGGTGAAGGAACTGGGGTTGTTTAGCCTGGAGAAAAGGAGTCTCAGGAGAGATCTTATTGCTTTGCACAACTACTCAAAAGAAGGTTGTAGCAAGGTGGGGGTTGTTTAGTCCTCCCAACTCACAAGTGATAAGAGGAAATGGCCTCAACTTGCACCAGGGGAGGTTTAGATTGGATTTTCAGAAAAAATTCTCCACAGAAAGGGTTCTAAACCACTATACCAGGCTTCCCAGGGAAGTGGTGGAGGCATCATCAATGGAGATATTTAAAAGACATGTAGATGTGGCACTTAGGGACATGGTTTAGTGGTGACCTGGCAGTGCTAAGTTAGTGGTTGAACTTGATCCTGAAGGTACTGGGATCAGCAGGGAAGAGGTGGTTAGGAATGGATGGTTTGGAGATGACTGCAGCAGAGAAAGGGAGATTAAAGGCAAGAGTGAAGAAGATCAAGAAACAGGAAAAAAACGTAGTAAAGGAAAAAGCACTCTAGGTCAGAAAATGCAGTTCCATGGCATGACAGTCAGACATGTCCTAAATTCTCTTTGTATCTTTTTGTTGAGTTACCGGGGAGACTTTTCATTCTCATGCTAACTGAGGGTGGTCAGACACTGAAAAAGTTTGTCTGGAGACATTTTGGTGTATTTGTCCTTTAAGGCATTCAAAGCCCAGCTGGACAAGGATCCTAACAACCTGCTCAAGCTGACCCTCAGTTGAATTGTTGAGTTGGACTGTATGATCCTTTCCAATTTCAATAAGTCTTTGATTAAAATTTGTTATGCTTTTTTTGTCCTCTTTACTCCTACCATTCCAGAATAGTATCAGCTCAGATGAATTGGTGGTTTTGTTGTTCCTTTGCTCAGATTATATTGAAGTGTCTACTTTTTGCTGAGGTGCATTAATAGACAGTAATAAGATCCGTCACTAGACTTTGTACTGATGTATTAAAAAACTAAGACCTTGTAGCATCCTGTAGCTTCATCATTTCTGCCTCTCTTCTCACTTTAATTTCTTTTTCTTATGAACAAATAACAAAACTGAATGAATCCCAACTCTCACAGCTTAATTTACAATATTTCAAATTCTGCTTGTCCTTTATTGAAATTTAACCAGAAATAGTCTATGGCATCTACTTAGTTAAAAAAAAATAAAATCAAAGAGGGACAACTAATCTTTTGGCACAATTTGTATTTGCAAACCCATCTGGCATTATATCTCATTTAATACTGTATTCTTCTCATATTCTATTTCTTTCTATGTCTTTAATTATTCTTCCTTTCAAATACAATTCTGAAGCTATTCATACTATTGAGATAGAACACCATGGCTGGACATGCTACTGTGTTGTGACTACATCACAAAATTGAATCTAATTATTCCCTCCTGATTTTTCAATGTTTTTTTTTAGAAGATGTCTATCAGCTGTTATGCCAGAGGCAACACAATTATGTCTTCCATTCTACACTGGGAAGGTCAAAGTCTCCTTGATGATGCATACTGAGATTGATGAAATAGTGGCATTAATGACCCCATGACTTTTATGTTTCCTCAATGAGTTATCATAAGGAGGCATATATATGTTTTTAATGAATTATTGTTAGGGCACAAATGACTCCTACATTACCATTATCTCCTGAGATATGAGAAGGTTTCAGGTGGCATTATGTGAAAACTATTACAATCTAAATAGTTTTTGGAATTTAACTGAGTTAGCATGAGAGTGAGAAGTCTTTCTAGTAACCCAGCCTAAAGATGTAACTCACTGTTTGTATGAACACAGTCTCCTACAAACAGCAGATAACCCAGGGATGAGGATTTGCACAGTGCCCATGTGATTCCCAGACTCCATCTGGGAAACAAGTCAAATACAAATAATAGCACAATTCAGATGAACAATTCATGATAGAAAAATGCCCAAAGTATTCTGACTAAACCTATTATAATGTACACTAGTTCAGGGATGCAGTCAATCTGCAAATTGGGGTCAGCTGTCAGTGATGGCAAAGTTAGGACTTCTCTCCATTACCAGGAAGGTAAGTACAAGAAGTAACAATAGAGGTTTCCCAGCTCTTATGAAAAGGAACTCTTTAAACACCTATATTCCTGATAAGCAAAACAATATGGTTCTCTTCCTAGGAGACCAAAGCAGCCTCAGAAATATGTCATGATAACTACAACAAATGATGACAGACAAAATGGTGCAGAAATTCAAAGCATATGAAACAGACAATGACTAAGGATCAAAAGATAAAAATGATTACTACTGTATGATGTTGCAAACACAGTCCTAAGAAAGAATATTACTGAAAGAAACTAAAACCAGGAGAATTTGAACCAAATATGTATGTAGTAAAAAGGTGGTGCAAAGAAAGTTTTTCCAAACTGATTGCTGTTTAGCATCACTTTCTCCTTAATACTCAGAAATGGGCTGTATGCAATGATTTTGCCATCCAAACAGGGTAAGATAGGTAGGACCTAAGAACTGTAAGAATGAATTAACATAAAAATTGTCATTGATTTGACCTTCATTTCTGTAAACTCCCATATGCATTTAAACTGCTTTTTTATTTCTGCCCCTGCTACTTGAAGGATTTAACCAGATAGAAAAGCAGTGATTTGAAATGTCCAGGAGAGAGAAATACAAAGTACAGAAGACAAGGTAAAACACTGATTGAAAAACACTGGATTACATGCAGTGTGCTGAGAAACCTCCCTTCAACATCTATATCTCAAATATGGAGCAGTCTTCAGGGATATCTACACAAAGGTGAGGAGACTGTAGCTAAGCTTGCCATGTGCAGAAATCAGCTTTCTTTTCTTCTTATGTTGTCATAAGATATTGATACCAAAGGGCTAAACTATTAAGGAAAAAGAAAAGTAGACAGCATGTTGCTCTGAAGAGAGAAAGCAAACACAGAGTGTAGGTTCTTCCTGATACATTCGTAAGGAAGCTGGGGTCTTGGTGAACAAGTATACAAAACAAAACAAAAAAACCTTTCTAATAGTATCTTTTTGAAAATTAATTGGTTTTATTGTAACCTGTGATACTCCTATGAAGGAGGTGTAAGCATATTGCCTGTCTTTCTCACTCACACAGAAGGATGGCTGCAGATAAGGGAATCTGTTGTATCTCCATAAAGGTAAACAATAACAAATCTCCTTTTATAGCACTGATGAATCTTCACAGCTCAGCTTGGGAGAACCAAACCCATCATGTTAGAAGGAAAAATACTATTAAATTCATATATATTGAAATGGAAATCACCTTTCTTCCTGCTGTAAAAACAGTCTTACCCTGCACTGGCACAGATTTTTGCTCTAGTGGGACAGCAGAAATACATTAGAAATAAAAAGTAATGCCTGAGGACTGTGAGATTTAGAGAATACTTAGAAAAGAGTTAAAATAGCATATAAATCTGACACTATTAACTGTAAAGAGACCAGCAAAGTAACAGCATTACTTTAGATCAACACCAACAGAGGACACTTTGGCTACCCAAGAAAAAACTGAGTTGTATGATATATTCTGGCAGTGATGGAAACAGGTTTAACTTGGATCAATTGTCTGTGATTCATCTGAAGCTGATGAAGAGAACTGTACATTTTAAACTACTCCTATTCTTTCCCTTTAGTCACAAGTGTATTGGGAATTAGGATCTAGAAAAAGAAATATGCTGCACACATTTCTAGGCTAGCAGGTCTGACTGTCATCCTTCAAAGATGCAAGAATCACCATATTCACCAGAGAAACATAATTATACAGTCAGGGTGATGAACATAACATCAGCACTTGTCCCAAGTAGGATAAAACTCTGAAGGATGTTATTCTTGCAGACCTCTGTGGGGGTCTCTGAATGAGTTTCAGTCAAAATCTGTGCAGTAATATAAAGATCACAGAATTGTTACTAGAACTGCTGTAAGTACTTTCCATAACAACTGTCAATTTTCCAATGACAATTTAACCTTTCAACTACTCACCAATTCAAGAAAAAAATAGAATGTGCTCCAGGAGCTTGAGTGATGAACTGCACCTTAATGGTTTGAGCTACCTCTTGGAGATGAAATAAAATTCTGACTACACTGGAAAAATAGTTTAATTTGGATATTACAGAAGATGATCTTCATTATCATGTACATGACATTATTGTATATTCCTGTTGTAACATACTGTTCTTTACTGTAAATCCAGTTCAGGGTTAGTTCATATCATATGCCACACAATAATGTGTTGAGTGTGTACTTATGAGACTATATGATAGAGAATGACTCTGGCAGGGAAACACAAGTAAGAGTTTAACTTTTACTTTAATCCATCTTTAAAATATACCAAAGGATTATATTCAGATTATCTAAACAATAAGAAAACTGAGAACAGTTAGTCAATAAAATAGTGAAGTAGTAAATATTTAGTGAATTGCATTTAGGTTCTGCTTCTGCAGTCTGTGGTTTGTGGAAGATCTGCTGCACCTTTGTGAAGGTCCAGAAATTCATATGAGGTCAAGCAGGTATTTAGGACAAGGGCTTTAAGCAGTGTCTCAGAAGGAAACCTGTTACAATCTATAATAGTTCCTTATTAAATTTCTCTTTCTAAAATTATCACATAGTTTTTCAGTTATTTGTTTCAGTGCTAATCAAGTGTGATACTCTTTTATATAAATGCATTAACCTACACTGAAAAGTGTTAACATGCAGTTATTTATAATATATATATAACTTCAGTATGACTTAAATGTAGATAACTCAATCATAAGTCTAGTTTCTGAATTATTATTATTTGCTTGCTGCAATGTTACATTTCTTGGGTGTACATATTTTTCAGTGTAATTATTTTGATATTTTCATTCCATTACAAGGTTTATGTCAAACAACATTTTGGTATTGCAACTCAGTAATGTATAGATGTCAAATACTATTTCACATCCATAAAAAATAAAATAAAAAATAAAATAATTTTTCAAATTATCAAATAATCAGGAACCCGTGCCATCCCACTCAGGTGGTCAGGGCAGCCCCTTAAACCTAACAGACACTCTCTGATAACCCCCCTCCCTCCCCAAAGGGGAAGAGAAAAGCAATAAGGGAGAGAGACTTAGTGATTAGAAAGGGAAGCTGGAACAACTTCAATGATGATAATAATAATAAAAAAATAGAATATGTACAAATCTATACAAAACCAGTAGCGAACCCACACCCCCGATGGTAATTACATCACCGTCACCACTGATGTTGTAGATCAGGCACCAGGGGTCCTAGCCTGGACCCCACAGCAGACGGAAGCGGGGTTCAGGAGCTGGATTCCGATACCAGATTCAGGAACACAGGATCAAAGGTAGAATGGACAGAGTCCTCCTTGGATGTTCCGGGGAAGCAGTGCAAGAGGGGAAAAGAGCCCAGGGAAAAGCCCAATAGACCCTTTGGATCCCTCTGCTTGCTACCAAATATGGAATACCTTGTTGGTCAATTGGGGGTCATCTGCCCTGTCCGCTCCTCCCTAGGTGCGGTCTTTTAACTTTCTGCACCACCCTGTGTGGTACACAAAATCCAGCAGTGGCCTTGGTCTGCACACCAGTCGTTGGTAGTAACTCTAACCATGGGCTGTTATCACTGCCAGCAGCAGACACTGTCTGTAAAAATATGCTTCTAAGATCAGAAAGTCCTGTTAGTTAGAAGTACTGAATTGAAAAGTAAAATCACTGAACAGAATTAGTTCTGTTTTCATCCAAACCAGGACACATATGTATGCACAAGAAGAAAAGGATATTTTTCAATGATTTTTTTGATTATGCTAGACAAGAATTTCTTCTGCATTAATTCTGTTTGATGATAATGGAAATATGTAGAGAATTCAACAGTTTGTGGCATCAGCTGGTGCTGAGGAAAAACGTCAATAGTAAACCCTACTCTCTTTTTTTATCTCCATTTGAATAAGACCTGAAAAGAGGACCAAGATTCATCTTCAGGGAGGACTTGCAGGTTTCAGATGATGCATTTAACCTTCCAGTATAGTTATGATGCTGTTTTGATGAAATCTGTCACAAAGTGTCTCTGGAAACTTGGCCATTCAGCTCCATTTAATCTCTAGGTCAAGTAATGTAGACTTATTCACATCCATTCTGTTTAATTCTTATTCTGAATCCATCAGGGCAGACAAGCTGTATTCAGACTGTATAGAATCAGGAACAGTCCCTGAGACAAGAGTTATCTGACCATTACTCTTGTCAGAATGTGCTCTTCTAGTGTCCCTGCCTATGGCAGAGATGTTGGAACTAGATGATTAAGGTTTCTTCCAGCCTAAACCGTTGTATGACTTTATGACTAAGACTTAGTGTTAAAGAGATATACAGCATCCTGGCACTAAAGATATAAGTAATAAAAAGAAGGAAGAAAAAAAGTAATAATAAAGGGTGTCTTCATCACCCAAGGATTTTTGCTCAGGGGTTAATTTTGACCTAGTTTGAGCATGCACTATGAACAGAAGTCTGCTAAGACCAGGTCTAGGACCAGAGATAGGATGAAAGTGATCCAGTGGCACTCCTTTATCTAAAAGCTCATTAAATTCTTCTTTTTTTGAGAAAGCAGGTATTTCACTAAGTGATATATCGTTAGTTAGTATAAAAACAGACATTATCTTAGCAAATGAAGGTGTGTTTCCAGGTCCAAAAATCCAGGATGACCAAAGCTTGTACTTGATCCAACAAATGCTTTTCATCCTTCTATATAATATTGAAGAGTCTGTGTTGCATCACACCTCATGGAGGTGGGGCAGACCCTGAAAATTATGACTACCATTATGTAGCCTCATATGTCTTAAAGCTGTCATTCCATGCTGGAATTTTAAATGCAGAGGACAGTACAATAGAATGGAATGGAATTGAATAGAATAGAATAATAGAATGAAATATTTTCAATTGGAAGGGACCTACAATGATCATCCAGTCCAACTGCCTGACCAATTCAGAGCTGATCAAAAACTAAAGTATGTTGTTAAGGGCATTGTTCAAATGCTTCTTGAACAGTGACAGGCATGCAACATCAGCCACATTTCTAGGCAACCTGTTCCAGTGTTTGACCACCCTCTTGGTAAAGAAATGCTTCCTAATGTCCAGTCTAAACCTCCCCTGGCACGGCTTTGAGCCATTCCCACACATCCTTACACTGGATGCAGTAAATAGTCAGTAGAATAGATGGAATTCTACCTTTCAGAAGGAGACTGAATGTAGACCCATCACTGTGTTTGCAGGGAACATTTAATTCCACCAGAATATTTTAGAGGAACATATCGTGATTTGCAGTAACAGTAATATATCTTTCCATCTCACAATGACTACCTTATTAGCTTGAAACCCATCCAATATGACTCTAAAAGTTTATCCTTCAGAGCTGGAGTGTCTATGCAGGTAGACAGTCAAATGTCCCTGTCACAGATGGCATTCCTTTAGTTCACTTTAAAAATCAGTAATGTTCTATAGTTGATGGAGTAAGGCAGTAAAAATGTTTTTATTGTCCTGAATGAGTTGTTCAACTACCTATGGGTTTGTTGTTTGTTTTATTCACTGACTTCTGAAACCCAGGAAAATTTATTTCACAGTTGTACCAGTCCTGGCAGAGCATTATTAGCATTTCTTCATGGTTATCAGCTGACCGTAGTTTCTTTAACCTATTTCAGTTGAACACCAGCAGGTCTGAGATATAAACACACAAGGTAGTGTTATATGGAAAACCTAATTTCTAGAGACTGGATTGCTTTGGCTTCCCTTTTAAATCATTTTGAGTCTATCTTTAATACTTTATAACATTGAATGAGAAGTGTAGAGTAAGAAAGCTTTGCACAGATTTTCTTATCCTGGATGGAACTTGCTGAGACTTTGCTTTACATCTCAAGCTTTCATGTAAACTTATGTCGTACAAACTTTAATTACTGTAAAAATATCCAAATACAAATCCTTACATGGTTACTCAGTTTTATTTTAGTGCTTCCTCAGGCAACACTCACTACTAGCCTGCATACAGAAATGAAATTGATGAGAAAACTGCAGTTGAGATTTGCAGGACTCTTACAACCTAGCACTCTTCAAAGGACAAATCTGTGACACTGTTGTGTTTTGCCATCTAAAGCACTGTATCATTGCAACCCACTATCAGAATGCTATAATTACATGTCAGCATGATATGCCAGAGAGTGAGGTATAATTATGCTGAGCCATCTATAGCTAAGTTTAGAGGCTTCTCAGTTGTCTGCAGCCCTTGCTGCTTCAGTTGACAAGGCTACTCTGGTGATATTGGATCACTTGAAACAGGTAGTGGCAGCTTAGAATTTGTAAGACTTGAACAATTTTGTCACCAATGCATTACCAATACAGCGGTCTTTCTTTTTTAGTTTTTGATGTTCTGTTTGTTTATTTGTTTGTTTCATCATTTTTGGTGGGTTAGTTGTTTGTGGTTTTTTTTTTGTGTGGGTTTTTTTTTTGGTGTGTGTGGTTTGGGTTTTTTTGGTTTTTTGTTTGTTTGTTTTGTTTGTGTATTGGGGCGTGTGTGTGTGTGTGTGGTTTTGTTTTGTTTTGTTTTGTTTTTTTAATAATCAGTTAGCCAAGGCCAGGTTGGGAAGACATCTTTTGAGACAAAGCTTTCTCGGTCACAGGGTGCTAGCAGATCTAGCCTCTGCAGAATTTTATGGTAAACTAGTGAAATGGAGTCTAATGTTTTTCTACCCACATTTTGAACAGAGAACCTTAACTGATAAGAAAGAAAAGATGAGGGATCAAGGATGAAGCTGGGCACACTGGATTCACTTGCTTCTTAAATAGTTTCTAAGGCAGCAATAGATCAGTCTGTACATACCATACACAAATGATATCTCATAAATCTGTTACTTGATGTTTTTGATTGTTACAAAAAGTTGCAGACTACCTGTACTGATTTCAACCTTGCAGTTGTTAAGAATATTGGACATTCCACACAATTTTCTGCAAGCTGGTAAGCTTTCAGAGCTGAAACTGGGAATCACAGACCAAGCGTGGACAGCTCCTTCAGGCAGAGATTATTTTTGAAGGATTCACTTTTCTTTTGCTTCCCTTGCCTTGCAAGAAGAAAGTTCTTGAAGAATGTACATCGTAGTGCTTTTAGTTGTTTTACAGCATAAATAGTGAAGTACTATAGCAATAGGTAGTTTGGATTTGAAATTATTTAATAAAAAGGTAATTTGTCAGTATGATTATATATTTTCAAACAAGCTAACACAGAATATTTAAAATATAAATTCAGTTATTGTTCTTGTTCTGATAAATATAATTATAAATAAATAGAAAAACCAGATAGAGATTTTTTAATTTCTCTAGATGAATTATATCTAAATAGAACTGTTATCTGATATAAATCTGGAGTAACTCCATTGACTGCTTTCACCTTTGAAGAAACATTACATAGGAGTGAGTGTTCAGAGTCCCCACTTATGTGTGCAGCTCAGGTCCGTAGTTGATGCATCTATAAGACTGGACTCAGAGCTTAAAAGACCCTCCTCTGTTTTTGGCTGAAATCACTCAGATGGACAAAGAAAAATTATCTGATTGTGAGTTTTGTCAAATAGACCACGTCTATCTGTTGCTTCACTCATCCTGAAAGCTTAACAAATCCTTAAATTCCTTGTTTAATTGCGGGCTATGTACCATATGCTTATGAGCCAGTTTCTCTGAAAAAAGTGACCAATATTATCTAAATGATAAATGGCTAGAAAGCTCTCAAGAAAGAGCATTTATCTTTTCAGTTGCTAAGAAAAGCCTTTTCAGATAGATAGATTTCCAGGATAAACATCTACACTTTGATACTTGTTATGCCTGTTTCTGTTAAGAGTCTTTTTTGCTATTGTTTACTCCACTGTTTTTATAAATCTTACATAACTAGGTCAAAGATGGGGATCCTACCATGCAATGATATGACCAGAACATATTTTGTCCCGTACACAACTACTTCAAAATACTGTGTTTCATGATTTCAGTAAGCAGGTGACACACATGTTTCATAGGAATTGCAAATGGAGATTCTGAGCAACCTACATTTAAAAGCAAGCCATAAATCTTACAAGATAAAGAATTCACACAGAATTGTCAAAACTTGTTGCATTTAGCATATAATAAAATGAGATTCCTGTGTAGATTGTTTACATTTGCAGTTCAAAGTACAGCATCTTCTCCTTTAACCCTTCAGACAGTTTCACTTAAATAACTAATTGCCTTAAATAACATTCTCTTGTTTAAGAACAAAGTCAGGAAATATACTATAGTACTATTGTCAAATATGTATTTAAAGTTTGGTGGGGTTTTTTTAGGTTTTTGGTTGTTTTTGATGGTGTGGTTTGGTTTTTTGTGGTTGTTTTGTTGTTGTTGTTTGTTTGTTTTTTCTAGTTTTAGAATGTTTCTTTTCTTCGAATCATCTTTATTGGACGTTGTACATTATCACGAAGGCATGCAAACCTTCTGTCTCATAGATATATAGCAGCAGAAAAAAAATTAAATCAGTGTGGAATTTGACACAGATCAGGATTAACCATTTTTTTTTAAAAAAAAAAAAACAAAACCAAATATAAATAAATATGAAATCCCTTTTCTTTTCCTTTTCATAATAGCCAAACCATGCTTCATAATAAGCACTTGCTTATATACAACACACTATGGAAATTCCCATGCTCCTCAGAACTCTTTGAAAGAAAGGGTCTTGTGGCTTTCTTCCCATGAAGCAATTATCAGTCTTTATGTCCTGTGAACATTTGCTTTTCATTCTTTCTAGCTTCTATGTAGTGCTGAATCCTCAAGTAGTCTTTTCTTTTACTTACACAGGCCTCTAAAGTATCTTGTATGACTATGACTTGAACTATGACAGTGGCTTTTCCCAAATATTGGGGTAGAGGGAGAAGGGGAAGAGGCAAATAATTGGGGCAAGTGAGGCAGTTACTTGATTCTGAGAACTGCAAACCCTGTTTCCTGGCAGTGCCATTATTTATTTCACCTACTTATTCAAACATACCAAGACACAATCCAAACAATCTGAAATTGGAGCATCTACATGCCCTTCTTAATAATACAGTTAATGTCCCAAGTAAATTTGAATTAAGTGTCCAAAATGAAGAAAACACTTTAAAAAAAAAAAAACTTCTAGTAATGACAATAAAAAAGAAAATCATGTAAATCTGCTTTTGTGATGGTCATGGAGGTTGTTGCTGAGTCCAGATTTTACAATATAAATTTCTTTGCTAAAGCATGTAGATAAAATAACCAGATATCCAAAAAATGGCCTGTGGATTTGCTAGGAAAAAGGGGACGTCTCTTTTTCACATAACTTTTGCTGAAAAACATCTGGAAATTGAAGAATACTTTTTCTATTAAGAATCACAATACTAACTGCAACTTAAATTTAGAAAGGGAACAAGAGCCAGAAAAGCATTTCCTGAGTACTTAAATTCTTGGTATTCTGTCAAATACTGTTATTTTAATATGGTAAATTCATTTGTTTCAGAAGTCCTATGGCTCATCTGTTTTAACAAGGTATAGTAGTTCAATTCTGTGATCTCAGTGGCTTTGAGTTTCCTTTGCAAAAGACAGAGAATAGGTTCCCTATTATCCTTCCACGTGTTCCTGGTCAAAGTGCCAAATTTACAAAAGACACAGAACAACTGTATGTGATACTTGTGCTGTTGTTGACCCTTCCTTCCTTCTCTAGATGAGCACTAAAGAAATGAGTCCTTTGCTTTGTTGATTTTTTAACTTATTTTTGTTTGGGGTTTGTTTGTTTGTTTGTGTTTGTTTTGACTGGGGTTGTGTGCTTTGTTTGGCTTGGTTTCATTTTGTTTCATTTTGTTTTGTCCAAGAAGCCAGCAGTCTCCTGACCAACTACAAGGTCTTTTTAGCTTCATTAACATCAGTATAATTATCTATGTGCAGCAGATCAGGATGTGAAAGCTTAATCCACTAAGTTCACTGTATGGAGTCACAGAGTGGACTTTGCACAGCAAATACTGGTCTTTGACATGTTGACTATTTTGTATGTTATTGACAACATATTGATTCCTAGAAATGGCTCATACTGAGCAGCTAAGCAAGAGAATGGACTTAATGAATCTGAATCTCTAGCATTTACAGGAGAGCTCCAGTTGAGCATTTTGAGAATACACACCGCATCAGTCCTCAGACAATCACTCAGTTCCCTCCATCACCTAATGCAGAACCTAAGCCACCACTTTCAAATACATTTTGTGCATAGGATGGTTTGAACCACTGACGGGAATGCTCTATCCCATGTTCTAATTAGGTGAATAAGACAGTAATTCACACTTGTCATAGTACATAAACTGACAGCTAGTAGCAGAAACACATGGGAACATATATGGTGTGACATAAACTTATCTGTTGATTATTCTGAAGGAACACTCCAGAATTCTGTAGTGATAATGGCTGTTCCTAAATATTGTGGCAAATACACTTGGTTGCATGAAAATCTATGTGTCTGTCACCAGGTGTCAGGTCATGATATTGAAAGACTAACAAGACTTTTATTAGCTTTTAATCTCAATTTCATTGTTCTGATCAGATTGTGCAGAAGCCAAGTATTTATACCATTACTGATTGGTGACAATTTTTCTAAGCATCAGTTGTTAGCTACTCATTCCACAGGTCTTCCTGGGAAGCCCCTAAGGAAAGTTCAGGAGTTAATGCTGATCACAAATGGCCTATGGTATAGATCAGTGATACCGTGCCTATACAAGGAGCTTTTAACACTTGACTCCAGAAAGATTACCCATAAATACAGGAGCTACTGTCTTTCACAATGTGAAGTGGCCATCATACCTCCGTAAGTCTCCCATTCTACAGAGGTTCCCGTCATCATTATGAAATTTGAGGCTGTGAAATTTCAGTTTAAGTTCCTGCTTTTATGGAATGATCAGTTATTTCCTTTTCAAAAAATGAGAACATCACATTTTTTTTCCTTAATATTTTGGTATCTCTCTGCTTTTCTGCAGGTCAATGTTGAAGTGATTTTCTGATAATAAAAGGGGGAGAATTCATCTTCCTAGCTGTCAGCCTGTATTTTCCTGGTGTACAAAAGAGTGCTGATAAGATCTTCAGTCTTCTCCTATGCCCTGTCCAGTTACAGGCTGGTAACCACTGGGAGTTGCAGACTGGTAAGTGGGAGCTGGTAACCAGCAGATGCAGAGGAGTAGGTAATAAACTATGGCTACCTATGAGTTTTGAACTTTGCAACTCCTGCAATGTCAGGGTACTTTCATGAGGCAGGTGGCAAAGTGAGATTCTGGGTATTGTTAGCATTTTAGTTGTGGCGAACATTCCTTCTCGACAGGATAGCCTCCAGTGGTGTTTGTGGTCTTGCTGGCTTGGGGTCATCTTAAAGACTTTACAAAAAGTTTTCAGGGTGTAGGTGATCAGTCCTTTCTAAAAACTCAGCAAAGATTTTGATTTGTCTTGAGATGGGCACCATAAAATGAAGGCACCCGAGGCAGTGGTAATGTTTTTAACGGCAAATTTCCATAGGACGATTCTGTTTGTGCTTTGTTGTTTCTGCCATGCATTTCCATACTTGCTATGTATCCACACTGTTTTTTGCAGGATTTAACTTCAAAACATCCTTTCACAGTGTCTCTGGAAGTCTTCTGCTGATACTACTGATGAAATCACTGAATGGTCACGTGGATAAGATCCTTATAGAGAATACAAGTTTTATTGGTTTTTGTAGACTGTTGGAAAGGGAAGATAAATAATATTTTAGAAATCGACAAAGTAAGGTAAGTGTTTGCTGATGTGTCAGAAGGTTGAAAGAGTAGCCATATCAAAAAAAAAAAAAAAAGTTATATAAAGTGTTTCACAGCAGTAGGTCACTTACACTTGGCCAAATTAATGTTTTTCCTCTAAACAGTCTCATTCATTTTGAGCTTAATATGCTCATCAGAATTACTTAAGCTAATCTGCTTCATTACTGCTGTAGCAGCTCTTGGCTTGATGTCTGCTTAGTTTCAGACTTTGTATTCAACAGTCTCTCTTGTTGTCCTAGCAGTATGACTCACATACAGTACAAGGCAAATGCCAAGGTGCTGCCAGTCACAAGAAACTGATAGAAATGGAAGTGAAGTATTTGGTGGTTTCTTTTTCTGACCACAGGGTGTTGATGGAAAGAAACAAGGCAGGACAATCATGCTGCTTTCACATTTTGCTCAAGTGCCAGGAGAAGGTTCTTTCACAGTCACCGCAATTGTTCCTGTTTAACATGGAAGCCTTAAGCCAGATATAATTAGACTTTTTCTTGACAAATCATTTGTGCAAAGTCTTGACAGGTTGAAAACTGAAACGGTTGTGCTGCATTCTTCAGGGTCTGAAACAGACAGGATTACAAAAAAATGAAAGCAAGTACTGTGAAAGCTATAACTTACAGAAATATGTGTCTATCATGAGTACAAAGTCTATGTCATGTTTGATCAAAACAATTAGACAGAATATTGTCTTGTGCTTTGCTGGTTCTATACTACAGTATATTAGTAATATATAAGGACTGTATATCATTAAATAAATTTTGTGCCAAGTGAGAAGCAAAAAAACACCACCAAAACATACAATATTCACACAACTGATATTAATTCAGAGCAAAGTAAGTGTGAAGTGTTACATTTTGAGCTCATCTAACAACTGAAAGCTTCTCTTAGTAAGAAGAGCTATTGCACTGGAAAAAAAGTTTCTTCCAATTTTACACACCATAGTTACTGCTTGGTACTAACCTGTTTTCACCCAGTGTTCTAAGATACAGTAAGACCAGTATTGGTTTTGCAGCTGATAAATAACAGTGCACTGTATTTACACTATCCCAAATCTATATCACATAAATTACTGTCTCATGTGGATCCATTTAAAACTATGTGTGCTGTTTTTGATTATGGCTATTCTTGATTAAGCTTTTTTTTCCTTTCCACATTAGCAAAGAAAAAAATTCATGAAACTAATGTTATAATGTCAGTACACTACTGGACACAATCACAGAATCATGCAGGTTGGAAAAGACCCTTAATGATTCGCTGCATCTAAGATATTCATATTCTTCTGAAATCTAGTATTGTCAGTAATAAGACTTGCTCAGCATCACCATTCTGAGAATACACAGATGTAGAACATTTAGAATATTCACTTTCTTTTTCATCACTACATAATGAATAACCCTTAAGCAACCTAGTTTATACTCTTGGTCTGCAAATATCATGATCTTCATCAAAATGTGTAATTGTAGCTAAGGTTTAACAGCAGATTTAATGTTACAATTAAAGTTTTCATGAAACATACTACAGGAAGCTTATTCAGCACATTAGGATGCAAATAATTGAATGGGTGCTTTTCATAATGAGTGCCCACAATGTCTGGTGAAACAGTGCTACTATAGTGGGAGTTTTTTCATGTTACTTCACAAAATGAAGTGACTTGTAACGAATATGTTTGGTAAGTTAGTTCTAAAGCATCATGCAAGTTCTCTTCCACTAGTATTTTCGAAGGCATTAGCAAGAACTCTGTGTAACATAAATGCTGGAAAAACACATTCCACAATCACAGCTGATCTTTCAGCTTCTCTGTGAATAATGAAAATTCTCTTAGAGGCTGTCAAGTCTTAGTATCATGTTCTGCACAGTCAAACAATAGAAGAAGAGAGCAACTTGCACTTGTAATAAAATAAATTGTCAGGTGCAGTTTTCAAGTTGGGCTCAAATTTTGCAATTGCACCATGATGTGGTTCTCTTGTACTGCCACAGGTATGTGGAAGAGAAAAACAATACTGACAAAGGAAAGTTGTATCTACAGCTTTTCAGATGCAAGTCTTCTACACCATACAAAATATGGTACATTGAAAAGATTTTGAAAGAAGTATTCTTGAAGAGGTAAAATGCACGTGGAAATCCATGGCTCCTACAGATATTCACGTTCTTTGGTCTTCCACCAGTTATATGGTGAAAGGGAATATCATGTCTCTTTTTTTCTGTCTTTCCTTAACATACTGTATTAATAACAATATTTTAGAACTACCCCAGGGACTGATATAATTTCTTGTCCAATACTGAAAAGGGAGTAATTTCTCTATATCTCAGTTCATCATTCTGTTGTCAAGTCCTCTATCAATTCATTAAGTAGTTAAGGAATTGAACTGAGCTGTGCCTGTATATCTTTTTTTCTCTCAGGACTCTGGCTTGCTCTTAAAAATCTACACTTTTTAAATATAAACTGATGCAGTTCTCATAAGATGATAGCTAGTAGTAAAAATACAGTTAATAATCCAAGTAGAATTATTCTGCCATATGTATTGTTTTTTAGACTCCTGCAGCTACACAAGGGCAAAATTCTTGTTCATAGTGAGTATGGGAGTATTTAATCTAATGTGCACAGTATCTTCTGAATTTTCGAAGCTTAGAAATGAATTCTTTTTTATGTTTTCAGTGGCTTTTTACTGTAATCCAAACTTCTTTAGGAGACCAAGATAATTTTGCTACAGATTTTAGATGTAGAAAATATCTTTAAATCCATGTTGTATCCCCCTCAAGGAGTGTTCTTGTGTGTGGTACAGAATGGATTCATAAGATGCAGAAAAGGTAGTAATCAGTGAATTATTTGTGATAATATGTAATTTATTAAAGGTTCACGTACAAACTGCATGTTAAAGAGTTTTAGAACAATCCTTGTTTTATTGTTTTAAGCACTGCTTTTCACTTTGATTGCATGCTGTAACTTTTCAGCTTCAGATGTAGTTTTATTTTTGCATAACAAATCCCTCCTATATTTTTACTCTGAACACCTTCTTCTAACTGTAATACATTTCTGAAGTTCAATCCCATAGAGTTTTACATCCCACTCCTCTTTCTAACATTTGTTAGCATAGCTGTTTTTAAACACGTTGAATTATGGAAACAATGAAAGCAAGGATGCCAATAGGCAGCCAGTCATGTGTGTCTATGTGAAAGTTACCAGCACACTGCCTGGGGGAAAGCAACTATCATGCCTTGAGATACCAAGAAATGTCAGCATTTTCTAGGAGAAAATGTGTTTCTGTTTTAAGTGTGAGAATGGAAAAAGTAAGAAAATAATAGTAATAATACTGAGATTAGCATAGGTGTGTGTTTATAAGCCAAGCCTCTGATAAGTCATTAGATCTCTGTCTTTAGAGCTTGTGACAAATACTCCAGCTTTAAAATAACTGAAATATTTTTCTGTCTAATGATTGACACTGTGCCTTAAACTGTCTGACTATGTAGGGGGAGGGGTAAAGGTTGTGGGAATGTTCCTTGAAGTGAAAGATAAGAGTAAAATCAAAATGGCATTGGTTGGGGTTGCAATTCATAGTCATATAGTGTCTGTACATGCAGAGTTTCTGGCAATGACGCCTCCTTTCTGAAAGACATTGAATAAATAGGAATAAATGGAATGAATTCTTCACTGAGACATAGATATCCTCTTGACAGTTGGTAATAGTTATGATTTTCTTACCAGTGAAGCAAAATCTAAAACCAAATTGGGCAGGGAATTGCTGGAAAGAGTGAAGTGCAGAGCCACAATAATGATTAAGAGCGTGGAGCATCTCCTTTATCATGAAAGGCTGAGGGAGCTGGGTGTCTTTAGCTTAGAGAAGAGGAGATGAGGGATGTCCTCATTAATGTTTATAAATATGTAAAGGGCAAGTGTCAGGAGTATGGAACCAGGCTCTTCTCAGCGATGTCCAATGATAGGACAAGGGGCAAGGGGTGCAAACTGACGCATGGGAGGTTCCTCAGAAATTTAAGAAAAAACTTCTTCACAGTGAGGCTGCCAGAGCACTGGAACAGGCTGCCCAGAGGGGTTGTGGAGTCTCCTTCTCTGGAGAAATTTAAAACCTGCCGGGACACATTCCTTTGTGACCGGCTCTAGGTGATCTTGCTCTGGCAGTGGGTTTGGACTAGATGATCTTTCAAGGTCCCTTCCAACCCTTAACATTCTGTGATTCTGTGAAATTGCTTGGATCTAATATAAAAATCAATTAGAAAACTGCAGTAGTCTTGATTCATGTTATTTTTAAAATGAAATACAGTATTATGAATTTATATGTAATGAATTTTATATATTTAATTAATATCAAGTAAAACTCCTCTTAAAAGCAACGAAGCAAATATAGATCTGGCCACAGCCATTGTTGGTTACAAAATACTGTCATGCTGCAGTATCAACAGCTGTCATTACTCTTTGCTGCTGAGCAATGCACCTAAAGATACTTAACATCAGCACACAAATCCATAGGCTACATCCCTGGTCATGTGGTTCTCTCTTCTCTGAAGCCAGTGAACTCTACATGCTATAAAGCTCCTCTGCCGTTAACCTGATGGCCATGTGCGACAACAATACAGAAAGAGAGGAATGATTTTCATTCTTCAGAAACCTGCCTGAAATGTCATTTCTGTCTTCTATTACAGATCACTCTAGGTAGGCTAAACTTGCATTAAATTTTAGCTGAGAAAAACTGGCTTTCAAGGGCATTCATTCATTGTATTATCTTTTATTTTTATGAGCCCAATGCTAAAGGAAAACTTCCTTTTATGTAAAATGGCAATACAGTAAATGTGAATGAAGAAGGCTGGTAACAGACAGCAAGAGTGAAAAGGAGTAAAGGAAATAATGCTATTTGAAATACAAGCCAGCAATAAGTATATTTAAGACCAGTGTTGCATGAAGACTTGTCTAATTTTCCTCATATGTAAGCTTAGGAAAATAAAACCACAAATGAATAAGAAGGTTTATTTATATACTACAGTCAGAAAGGAGAGGGCAAAATTTCAAGAGCGATGTTAACACCTTATACATAGAAAATATTCTAAAATGAAATGCGACAACAGGAACAGATTTCTGTTGATTGAAATGGATTTGGGATTAGGCCCTAAACAACAAACTGGAGTGGGTATTCCATTAAAAATAACAGGAGCATGAAACCCCATGTTTGACTGTGGAGTAAAATAGCCAATGCAACAATCAGCTCTGGCATTGTTAGTGCACAGCACCCTGCATCAATACTGACTGCAGTGCTGCTGCATACTGGGTAATGGGTTACACAAGGTATCCACCATGCAAGCTGGCATGAATGGCTAAGCAACATAGTGCAGTACCCAAGAGTAACAGGGACCTGTTGGGAGATAAAGTGTGCATTTGCTGTAAGGAGAGTACTTTGTTTCCAGTAAAAACACAAAAGGAACCATCTCAAATCCAGTTAATTGAAAGGACTGAGTGAACAAATTGACTTTGCGCCATGCTGTGACTATTTACTGACTGGAGCTTCATTGGAGCAAACTCATTTAATGAAAAATTTTGTTGTACAGTCAATAGAAATGTAAACAGAAGATCTTGTCAACATGAATGTCCCAACAATGCTACACTACATGAAGAAGCCAGGGAAAGATGTCACTTTTAAAACTACAGATGAAAAACACAACTGTAAGTTATGTCTCTAAAATAAAAACAAAATCAGAGATCTAGGACAGTATCGTATGACTCATTCAACTCCACAGCCAAGCACCCACTATACTACCCACCTATTTCAGGCAGTCTTAGTGTAGAATACATCTGATAATTCAATCTACAAGTTAAAATATGAATGCCTGGGTGATAGAAAGCTACACACAGTGATTCACAGAGATCTGTATTGTCTTCTATCACAGACAAACAGCCCGTCCATACTTCAGAGAAAGGTGAAGAAAGCCTTTCTTAGCAAAGACAATATAAAAGTCTACAGGACTAAAGTAGATTTAGAAATAGAAGAATGTCAGACTAGTAAAAATGATGGTGGTTTAATTTCCATTTATTTGAGGAAATATTTTCATAAATAAAATATGTACTGGGTGAACTCTCTCATGACTGTAAGTTGCACTGATGTTTAGCACACAATACTGCAATGATTTATTTCTATTAATTTAAACAGTAAAATCTGAAAGAAAAAAATATATAACTGTTGCTATTTACCATACATATCCTCTATAATAATATATATTTGGACTGACTGGGCTCCAGGAGATTCCATCAGAAGTGTAGGGTCCCAGAACTCCTCTCATAATGGTATGCTGAACAAGGGATGGGAAATCCCTGCTTAACACAGAGAAATAAACATTGCTACGAGGTATTTGTGGTCCTTCCTCATGCTGCCACCTATCTGAGCTGGTTCTCCGCCAATTAATTTTCCTCCAAGTCTGACACCAAGTCAGACATCAGGAAAGGACATCATACAGACATATCAGTGACAGAAAATGAGACAGAGTAGTGTGTCTTCTGTGTATTCAGTGTCCTAGAACTTAACTCTCTCCTCTGTAACATCACATATGTCTGACTACCAGGGAAATAGAGTATGAAGATCCCAAGGGCTGTTAATGACAAACAAAAGTTTCCTTCTTATATCTTCTACATAAAAATTACTAACCAAAAGCAGAATCACCTTCTCAACCTCAAGTCTGCAGATATGACAAAAAGAAAAAATTGCTTAAAGTAATAAACAATCACTGACTGGTTTAAAATAATTGATATGCATAATCTACTGTTATTCATTGACAAGCACCTGGGCAATAGTGAAATCAACATAGTTTCCAAAGCGCTCTCAGCTTAAAAGTGTGTTTGGAATAAATTAATACACCTGTACAGGATGTCAAAATTTTGCTGTAGTTGAATGTTTAGTAAATATAGTGCTATTTATTAGCAAGTTAATATTGGTAACTGGTGACAGTCTGCACATCTGTTGATCTGATCAGTAATGATTCAGGAATCACTAATTCTCCAGTGAATGGTTTACACCAGCATCTGTGGATCTTTTTGCATAATCAGCATGATTAGCCTTTGATGAAAAGCTGTACTTCCTCAATCTTTTAGCCAGCGGCTTACACAACCTATATACAGCCTCCTATAAACATTTCAACCTGAAACAATTTCAGGAAAAATATTATTCCCAAGGTAGTAGCTCAGTTTGCATTGCTTCTACCAAACAGTTTTGTGAAAGGCCTCCCCTGAGCTTAAGGCAGTCTGCTTGCAACATTTCAATTGTTTTATTTCTTTTTCCTTTCTTTGTTGTTGCTCTAAATTAAACTCTACTGGAGACTGCAGCATTTCATATTATAACAATGCCTGTCAGGAGTTCTTTACTGTGCATGATAAAATATAAACTCTTTAATTAGCTTTTTTTGTAATAAACACTGGAAACTACTTTAGCATCTTAATCAGTAGAATTTCAAAGTTATTTTCCTTTTTACTTGCCTTGGCTGCTCTTCTTTGTTTGCTATGCTCTATTACTCTGTTGAAAACTATCATTTGCATTATAACCCATTATCAAGGAGCAGTGTGTTTTCCTTTGCTATTTTTAACTAAAAATAAATATTTTATTAAAAGTCTCTTAACACTGTATCTCAAACACTTTGACAGAAACCATGTGGAAGCACATCACTCACTCTAAGGTGAGTTTCCTGGAAACAGGGTGTTTTAATTTACTTAACCCAACAGTGGCAACTGGATATCACAAGATACCTTATATATTCCCATGGCAAGCATTTACAAAGGTCTGAGAAGTGTATTGCTGACTGCTGAATAATATCATACATGGTTGTTTGATGTATGGTTTTAGTAAATTAGACTATTTTTAGTATGAAAAAGACATAGAACACAAGTACATCAGTCTTCCATGCTAGCACATGAAGCAGCAATACAGTGCTAAACAAGTGGGTCCCAAACAGGAAAATTCAAATTATAAAAGGGGTTTGGAAGAGATGACCTCCTAGTTTTCCAGGGGTTTGCATGTTTTGACTACTTTAATTAATTATTTATTTCCAGACTTGAGCAGCAAGAAAAGGGAAGAATCGGAATCAGTTACAATGGCTATGATTTACATGTAGTTAGGATTGTTCCAACAATCAGCTGTTCAGCTGCTGAGTAGGAGCCATGCACTCCAAGATGCTCTTCCAACAACCTGCTGGGAAAATAGAAAGCTGCAGCTGTGGTCCTGGCCTGCAGCTGCCTCAGAGACTGCCATGGCAGGGCCTTCTCAGTCCTTTTCCTGTTCTGTCTTGAATGCCTGTGGAGCAGGAGAAATCTGGGGTTGAGTAACAACTTCTATTTCTCTCAGTGGCTTACTGAGAGGTCAAAAGTCCAATGTCAAAATAAAAATAATAAAAATAAAAAGATGTTTTGGACTCCTCATTTTTGACTGTCTAATAGCCAAAGAACCTGGGAGAATTATGGCTTTTCTAGTATCAGCAGTGTTTTGTTAGTTTGAGTTTGATGGGGGGATTGCTTGTTTGTTTGTTTGTGTTGTGGTTTGTTGTGTTTGGTTTTTGTTTGTCCAGGTTTTGTTAGGTTTTTGTTTGGTTTTTCTTTTTGTTAGTTTTGGTTTGTTTTGTTTCTCCTTGTTCTGTTTATTTTTTTTTTAATTTTTATTATAGTGAGTAATATGACTCATTTGGTGCCCCCTGAAGATTCTGATTTAAAAAGCCCAGCTGAGAGCAGGTTCTCCGTTATTCAGGCCTTTTGCAACTGATAATTGAAGAATTATAGTTAAGAAAAGATGTTGTTTAGTGCAGTGTATGACAGTAAATTTATATTTGACAGTGGGAGATTATCCTCACCAAATTCATCTCATACAGATTAGAATAACTCTTGCAGAGCTGGCCAGGCTGAAGACTACGAGATTGTATGAAAGACATTCCTTTGATCTGTAGTAGCACCATGGTACCACTTCATCGCAAAAGATTTATCATTAAACCTTTGGGAATCATACCTTTTTTTGAAGAGATTATTTTATTCATTTATACCTTGAATATTGTTATGAAAACAAAGGCAGGCTCATCTACTAAATTTCAAAATCTCTTGCTTATTACACCTGAAGCATTTTCTTGCTAAGGATTAAGCAGTAACCAAATGTAATTGTATGTGATATCACAAACATCTTAGCATTCTATCCACCTGTTCACCTAAGGATAGTCATCTACTCTATGAAGTTATTTCAGCAGCTCTTTCAGAGCAGATTCACTAAATCTGATACATGAACACATGAAATATCTTTGAGAATATTATTCCAAATACAAAATAGTCAGAATATCCAGATTTAAAATTATGACAGCTAAAAAAATCTTAATTTTTACTTATAACCTTAGTCCTGCTGTCTACTCTATGCACATTATTATACAGTTTTTTATTACATGTTAACATCAAAATTACATGCTTTATAAAAAAAAAAAAATGGTGAAAACTAACAGTCTGCCAAGTGGTCTGCCTTCGATCAGATTCCTTCTTTTCAAAGGGATGTATTTACTGGATGAATTTCCTGGGATACATACTGGACTAAATAAAAGGTCATCAGAATTCATCTAGCACAGGCAAAACAACATACTTTGCCCTGTATCATTCCTAAACCTGGTTTGAGTGAAACTGTCCAAAATAATTCAGTGTGAAGCAAATATTTATAAGGATACTTTCAGTCAGAAAAGATATAGTGAGCTAACTCATAGATACGTAACATCTTGAAGACTTTTCTCTTGGCCTATATTAGTAAATGTTACACTTCTCCCTTGTATTAACTAAGACTTGACTGTCAGGAACAAGTAACCAATTCAAAACTTAGAGTTAATTAATGGACACCATCTCAAGCCTTCATTCAGAAACCAGGGGAAATGAAACTGAACTTTCTAATGCTCCATTTTTCCTACTGCCTAAATGAATGTAATAATTTTAGGTTTAGCCACGTCCTCTATCTTGAAAGTACTTGCTGTTTTGCTGTTTTCCCTCATCAGTGAGAGCAATGTAGCATGCAGGCACTAGACACAGTTACTTGCAGACACACATACTTGCCATTCCTAGAATATTCGTCAGTGGAAGTTGTGTTTCCTTTTTTTCCCGAGGCTTAACTCTTGTGCCTCTAATTGACATCCTACTACCTCCAGTTTAAAGTGGCTCCTCCTTCTAGTCACGTTTAGTGTGGGTCCCGACTTTTATATGTTTACAGTTCTAACACCTCCCCCACTTCATGCCATGTGGTGGTTTTTTAGCAGATGTGCCTCCCAAAGACAATGAAGAAACACATGTAAAAAAAAAAAAAAAAAAGAAAGAAAACAAAAGCTTTCAGGGCTGCCTGTTACTTCCCATATTTAACTCCCTCTAACTCCCTTTCACCCTGCAGCATGTTGACACAGCAGACAGAACTGGGAGTAAAGGGTTTCTCATTCTATCCTGAGCTTTTAGGTGTATGCTGTGGTTTATATCTCTGAATGTATAGATCCAGAAAAGTTACTTGAACATAAGCTTTAGCAGCAGCTGGGGAAGACATACACTTCTATATTTTTCCTCCATTTCCCTTCTCTCCCAGAAGGAATATAGGGAGCCATTGTCTCTAGAAACATGATATTTTTATATAAAAAATAACCACTTCTTTCTGTGTTATGCTTGAGACCTAGGGAAGAGGACACTAATAGCCTGAGATAAAGCTTCACATCTTTTGTCATACTTAACACCAACAACATCATAACCTCCTTTCCAGTAGTCTGACTGCCCAAAGGTGAGAGAGACCCATTTTGTGTAAGTAGGGGTTACTACACAGGTTACTACACTTCACTTGAATAATTAGTCAGTGTTAAGGATGCAGATTGTCTTTTGTTATATTAAGGACCAGAATTTTATTTTGAGTTTTCTTTTCCCTTAATTACAGGGGAAAATGGCAATTCATCCCTTCTGCTTGTGAAGTTTAGATTAATGACAGTTGGTTGTGAAATAACTAGAACCCATGTCCATTGTTTCCCAGTTTGCTGTTTCTGGCAGCTTTCAGGACATGCAGAGGTATTTTCAGTGAAGGGACCCTGAGTCAGCAAGGTTTGAGGTAGATATTGTTCTTACAGCAAGCACACAAATAACATTAAATGAATTGTGAAGTTATAGTTTATTTAAGCTCAGACTAAAACAATGGACCTTTTTAAAGAGACAAGTTAGGCCTGCTTTATAAGACAATAAGAGAATTACAAAAATAAATCTTCCCTTGTCCACTGTATTCTTCCTTCTACCTAGCATTGCTCTGAATCTAGCAACATTCAGGGGTTCCTTGAACCAAACTCAATGTAATCTTCTTCTGAAAAAACACAAGGTTGGTTTGTTTTTCTTTTCTGTCTCCTTATATCTATGTCCCTGATCTCCCCAGGAACCACTGCTCCTGCTTCAGGCTCTCTGCTTGTTGGATTTCTTACACTACCTGCCACACAGGTTTCGTAAAAAGCTTTTCCCGTCTGTGGATACTCGCTCTCAGGTAAGACACAGAAGGGAGTCCTGTGGCCCAGAGCATTCCCTCCGATTCATGTGAGTTAGTGAAGACTGGGTAAATGGCAGCTTGCCCCTGCTGCCAGCCATCATGGGTTTTAGAGAACATAATGCACAATAAAACAGGAACAAACCTGTCACACTGTTGTATCTGGATTTTTCTTCTCCAAATTCCATGCAAAGGGTTCATCTTTCATCAGGGGCCTGCTCACAGAAGAGTCAAAACTGGCATTGCTCATACTGAATTAATGCAAACCTGGAAGGGAAATTAAGTGCTTTCCATTTTCTGTCATTAAAGGATATAAGATAAGGCAGGGGAAGGCCAAAACGAGTGCTTTGGAGGATGTATTATTTTAATAGAGTGAAACTGTAGACATGACAAAGTGCTCTTGTATCAGAGCTAGAGGGTGTTTTATTTTGCACTGCCATTTCTGGGGTCTAAATTACTCCACTGCCAATGGTTATTTCTAAATCAATGAGGTTAAACCAGTATTATGTGTGATTTCTTGAAGAGTTTGATCTGGCAATGAATTGATTGATGTGCTTAAGCTGTAATAATTGTAAACAGCTATATGGATAAAGCTAAAAGGCTGTGCAAAGTACAGTTCTCATTTGAGAAGATGCATGTTTTATGGAATGAATCTGTTTTTGTAGAAATATAAATGTGTGTAAACAGGGAGAACTTTAGTCTTGATAATTAGACCTGGATTTCAGTATTGCCTACTCTAAGCCATCAAAAATCAAAAGTCACACCTCTAGACTGTGCCACGTGATGAAAATCAGAAACCATCTTAGATATTTTAAATGATATATTGTCTTCAGGTTGCTAAACTGAGCTATTGCCTAAACATGTAAGCACCGAGTTAAGGTTTAAAAAGCACCACATTAAAAAATGTCAGTCAAGTCAAAATAACAGCACTGTCGTTATGCACCTGGGCAGAAAGGTAAAAGGGCAAGCCCTCACCCAAAGGGTATGGCACAGAAGAAACCCGAGAGCAAGGCTTAACACTATTACAGTGTCAGTACTCATAGGTATAACAAGATCTAAGGCTGCCAGGCTGCTCACAGCCTAAAGGATTGAAACATTCCCAGAGGAAAGGCAGAAAAGAGGAGAGTGAAATATATTGGTTGTGCAGCCTGAGAGAAGAGTTAATGCTGATACGTGGCCCTCCCTGAGATTCCTGGGAACAATGTGACCATTTTGTTGACGGTGTGATCAGGCCGTTAATAATTTTAACATTTCCTAAAGCCAAATTATCTTAAAAATGCTTGTACTGCTAACCATTTGAACTAGCTTCTGGAAGGACTGAGAGAGTGTTTAACCCTGGTTGCACACTTTGGACTACTTGAAGTTTAACCTTGCTTGGAGGATGGCTGTACCTTGCGTGCACTAATCAGAGTATAGCAGGCTATACTGCTTTTTGTTTGTTTGTATATGCATTCATACACATCTGTTAAAAAAGGTGGAAAGCTATAATACAGAGGAAGGGTAGGTACATTATATAGTCATCTAATATGACAGGTTACATTTAGATGACTTTTGAAAACCAAAACTAAACAGCTAGGTTACTGTATGGAAATGTCAATGACCTACTCTGCCTGTGGCTAGTTTGCTAGCATTTTTTCATTATGGAATCATAATTGCAAGCATACATGAAACCTTAGATATAACTTTTGATTATTCATATTATTTCAAAGATAAAAATACCAAAGCATAGACCCAACACTTAAGCTCATATGTAAAACTTTAATAGTGGAGAATGTCAATCTTGCAGCTTATGATTTAACATATAATACCAACATCTTAATGCATCATCAGTCTGAACCCAAACAAACTTCTTGAAACAGACAAGATCTCACGATACACACTCCCCACACATTTCATCTCTCGTTTAACAAAAGTAAAAGTAAACTGGAACCTGATCAAGAAAAGTCACAATTAAAAAAAAAAAACAAAAAACCCCAAGCATTATTCTTGGAAATATTGTCTCATTTTCTTCCTTCCTTTTGGCAGGTTCCTAGTCTGCTGTAGATTGAAGAAAATAGGAATAAGCATCTTTTGGCCGCAAACAGATGGGCTTGATAAAGAAAATGTCAGCAAAAATACTAAAGCAATGTGTCACAGCAGCTTTCTGACAGATAGAGGGAAAAGGTAAAAAATGTTCTATCATGTCCGACAAGGTGTTCTTTTTGAGATTTAAAGATCACTGTGCAACTTTAAACATGTTTGTCACTTTGGCTCTGACTGGAGCTATCTGGAGCTTCACAAGAACTTTATCAGCTCAGCATAGGGGGGAAGAAAGAAGCCCATTCCCATTTATCTCAGCCAGGTTCCCTTCAAAGCCAACAAATAAATTACAGTGTACATTTGATACAAATTGATTTCTTAACTCAAATAACAATGTTGTCCTCCCAGTCAGGCCATGTGTCACTCATTCGCGAGCCTGAGTGAAAGGCTCAATCTGTCTGCGTGACAGAAATAGGGCTGACGCATCTCACCGAGGAATGCTAATAACCCCGGCCTGGCCCGGGCCTTTGTGGGCAAGCCGTGATAAGGAAAATCAGCCCATCCTGTCAAACGCCATGAAGGCCTGATCGCTGTTTGTTCCAACAAGCTGCATAGGCCTTGGAGTCGCCATCCTATTTCATGTAGTAAATGAGAGGAAAATAAGATCCGGCTACCACGGTTAAGATGCCAGCGACTGTGATGAAGCTGAAGTGAAAGGAAACCCCATTGAATATCTTGAACTGATCTTATCAGCTGCTGGAGAAATGAGATATTGGCAGGGGCTGTTGAGTTTCTCACAGCTGAGCAGGTTAATAAGGTTGGGAGGCAGGCCACAGGCTAATTGGATTTGCCTTGGTTTGATAAACAGTGGCAGGCTTATTGCCAGAAAAACATACACAATGTGGCTTTTTTTCTTTGTTTCTCTTTAAGCTATATGAAAAAAAAAAGCTAAAACAATCTGTCTTTTTTCTTTTTATTTTATTTTATCTGAAGCTAAAGGTGTCTTCCTAAATTCCCAGATGAAGAGGCCAACAAAGTCAAACTGTGTAACAGTAGTTGTTGGGTGTTCTGATTTTAATCAAACACCATTTAACCTTCCTGACCTCGCAAAGTCAGCTCACATCAAAACAGCACAACTGTAAGGGCTAACTAGAAGCAGAAGGAAATAAAAACCTATTCAAGCTTTTTGAAGGCTTGAAATATTCAAAAGGAACCAGTTTTGCAGCCTCATCTCCAGGCAGATGCAGCCTGAGTGAAATGGGTCTGAGTGAATGTACCACTGTGTCCACGCTGCACTCAGCCTTGGTGCACAGGCTGTGCCCATTGCTGCCAGTCAGAGTGCCAGCACCCTTTGAGCCCTCTTGATGAATTTCATGCTGCACTTTTTCACTTCTTGCAATCACCCTGATACTTTTCATGCCATTATTTGGTGGGATCTGGCTTATAGCTGCAAGCAGTTGAGGTGCTTTTTTTTTTTTAATCGGTGTAAAACTCTTCCCTATGGGGCAAACAGAAGGCCGTGCTGTTACCTATATGGCATTGCACCGTTTGCTGTGAACTTCCACCCACACTGCGGAACAAAACCTGCACTGCGTTCTGAAACCCTACGACCCTTGACGTGCTTGGAAATGTAATGCTTTGAAAAATTTTTAGCTGTTGATGTTACTTTTGAATACCACCAATGAAATCATTTGGTACACTTTCATGCAGTTTTGGTTGTATTTCCTCCTTTGACTCTCCTAAATCTCGAGGCTTTATTTTCACTCGCAAGAACTTTGATTAGGCATTGGCAGGACTAATGGAAGAAGAAATCACCAAATTGGAGTGGTGCTGCCTTTGATGCAGATGCAAATACAGCACTGGAGCAAGGCAGTGGGGAAATATATCTACAGCAAAGCAAGATAGTTCATTTTCTACTGTCTGTAGTGTCTGTAGGTGAGTTTCAACCAGCTTCTATTCATTTACACGTATTTTTAATGTGTGTGAGCACATGGGTGCATTTTTCCATGTGTACAAAGGGGCATTTAAACAATCAGAATCTTTTAATGAACTTTTGTCTCCTCATCTATGAAAATTGTCAGTGGAACCAATAACCAGTGGGAAAGTACATGCCATCCTAGTGGAAAGCTTCTAAGTATCTTAATTTTACAATTTTATTTATCTTCTTGTGCCATCGTGAAACACAGTTGATAATCAACATATTCAGTGAGTCAGAAAAGATGAGAAGCTAGAAAGGAAACACTTCCAATTTTGTTCAATAATTTATTTTTCTTCATTCAGAATGTGGTCTTGTTTGTAATGTTTTGAAAAAACCCATGAACTTCGCGGAGGAAATATTGTTTCTCACTTCAATAATGGTTCAGGGTCTTGGTTAAAATATTACCCCAACAAACAGTTACTAGTCTCTTCTGCTCCATTCTGTAGAAAATTAGTTCTATTAAATATGGTTTTGTTACTTACATTAAGTTATATTTCATTAATTTAAAATTCACTTTACATTTACACAGCATCTTTTATCAAAGTATCTCAGAATACTATGTCAGAATGAATTATATTGCATGTCTCACTTTTGAAGTAGATACATAATCAGAGATTTCCTGGCCAACTCTTTCCAGTTTAAACTTATCAAGCTTTTAAAAGCAAAGCTTTTTGGAACATACCAGTTTCAACAAATATTGACTGTGGAGATATCTTAAAACATTAGCAAGTTTCTAATAGTCTGGTCTGGGGGCAGTTTAGATTCTTCTCCTAAATTGACTACTCCTTCTTATTCCTCGGGACTTCTTTATTGAATTGCCAAAATCGAATCAGAATACAATTTACCTTTTGAAGCTGATCCATTTGTTTAGAAATAAGAACTAGCTTTCTAGAAAACAATGACAGACCTTACCTGAGAAGAGGAATGTTGTGGAATGTAAAGATACCTCTACCATCTGCTAGCTGAACACTGACATCCTGCCTTGATGAAGATGCATTTCCCTTTCATTCTCTGGTCCACAGAATAGTTAGTTATTTATAGGAAGTGGAACAGTTTGAACTGAACAGAAAGTAGGTTGTTGGGGTTTTTTCCCCCACAAAATACAGCTAAAAACTGGTCTCCCACATGCTTACCACATGCCATAGCTGTTGGACTAGTGCCTTCTCTAGAGAAGAGATGGTCCAGGCAGTTCAGAACTTACCACGTCCTTTGGCTCTGGAAGAAAAAGTAAAAGAGAGAGAATGATTTACCAGCAGGAGAGTTTCTCAGATCAAGATAATCAAAGAGATTTTCTTTTTTTTTTTGTAGTTTTGGGCCTGGAAACATTTAAGAGAAATTTTGTTTCATGGTAAATAAGAACAAAACCTGTAAATAGTACTGTAAGCAAAAAAATGAAACCAAACCCAATCCCTGGATCATGATGGAAATGAAACTATTCAGGGAAAACAAAGAAAATCATTTCAACTAAACTTTGCTTAAATTAAGAGTCAGGTTTGTTTTTAGAGAAAGAAAACTCTTTCCTCACTTTGAGTATGTTTCTGGACACCATCCCACAACACAAAATTGGCTTTGTACTTGCAATGACTTATGCATAATAGTTTCTTCCTTTCACATTTTGAGTGTTTTATTATTTTTGGATACACATCAATACAGCATGTGGCACATGTATAAGGCAGACTGGGGTAATGGAAGTACATTTTCTGCAGTATAAATACTGGCTAAAACTAAGCTGACAAAATCCCTTGTGCAAAATCCAGGTCCACTACTGGTGAAAGTAATAAAACTCACTCCTTTCAATAATAGCAGGAGCAGTCTTCAATGATTTTCCAGCCTTACGTAAAGCTTAAAATAATGTGTAAGTCAAAAATGCCTCACTCATCCTAGATTTACAGTAAGTTCATTTGGAATCATTAATTGGTATAGTTTCCTGACATCCCAAAATAGCAATAAACAGATGATTATGACATAATATTTTTTTCTAAAATAACAAATGACAGCAAATAAAGTACATATGGATTACTGATTTTAAAAATGCATCAAACCCATGCAGATATTGCATACTAATGTGGCCAAAGACTGATTTTATTAGTTTTCTTATTTCAGAAATGAAATAAAGGAATAACTTGCTGACTAATGTTTCCTATTGAGATTCAAAATTTATTATAAAAGTTTATATTATATTCATTTAAAAAAAAAAACAAAACACCATAGATAAATCAAAGTTAATAATAGCAGCTCCAAAGGCATTTCATAAAGAGTAACATGTGCTTTTACCTTTAATCTCAGTGAGAAGTCCCTTGCCTTTAATGGAAGTATTCACAACATATAAAATTGAGCAGATGATCACATCCTTAAAAGATGAGGGCCTGAAGAAACACCTGGTAATTAGTACTGAGTGACACAACATGAATAGAGCTCATAACAGGGCACTGAGTTTTTCTTGGAACATCATTGTATTACTATTTTTGGAAGGAAACAGATGCATCCAGAACTTGGAAAAAGTAACTGCCTCAAAGCACACGCAAGCTATTAATAATTAGCAGGTACTGTAGAACAATCTGACTCCAGAACTGTTTCCCATCACATGTGGCAGTTTTTACATTTACTAAATTTCACATCTGGAAAACAAAGAAATAGAGATACAGAACAGAACCTGAAAATGTTAATCTTCAAGAATAACCGTTACCAAAATGTGCAGGATTTCATGGCCAAAAAAGACATGAGGCAACTCTGCCTCCACAAAGCGTAAGGCACTCCACATACATTGCTATACACATGAATAGCACACAGATTCCTACAAAAGCTCAGAAAGCAGATTTGAATTTCAAAACACCCAAAATGAGAGCAACCAATTCAACACCAGATTGTATACAGAAAGCAACAAATAACAGAGGAAATGAAAAGTAACCAGCTTCCACCTCAATGGGAAGCATTGCAATTGTTGTCATGTCTACACTGAAACCTTGATCCAGTATCAAGAAGTGGCTTTCAGATGGTATTTATCAAGACTGAAACATCACTTTTCATATTATCCCCTAATAATTTTGTTTTCCCTAATCTGCATAGTAATAATCAGTAATAAGGATAAAATAAGAGATCTTTAATGTTCCTTATAGTTCAGATTTTAAATTCAAATACTAGATTGAATGAAGATTTAGCATCAAAATAGTTTCTTGCAAGGTATACAAATGTAATAAGAACAAATATCATAAAGAAATGAAGAAAACTATACATATTGTGATAATTATCACAAATTATTCTATATTTGCATACATATTATTGTATGTTAGTATAAATATATACAAATACATTACAAATGTAATTTGCCACCCAAATTGCATTTTTTTGCCATGTTGACAAATAGGTCAGAGAGAGCTGATAGATTCCAGCCCCTCAGTGAGAGAAGATCCACAAGACCATTATACATACATTAATATGGAACTATTTCAATATCATCAGTATTCCACAGGAAAATAAAGCTATATCAATGAAGTTTTATTTTGCTTATTTAAATTATTTATAATTTAGGACAAATAAAGGAAATAACTTGATTCTGAGAATCAGAATCAGATTAAGACACTGTAAATGGTTAATATGAACAGCAACCACTGTTTTAAAATCAGATGTTTCAAGCAATGTCATAAACAGAGCTAAA
Organism: Chloroceryle aenea; assembly: GCA_013399075.1. Classification (NCBI taxonomy): domain Eukaryota; kingdom Metazoa; phylum Chordata; class Aves; order Coraciiformes; family Cerylidae; genus Chloroceryle; species Chloroceryle aenea. Next base: position 44,603 of record VWZY01012238.1, on the reverse strand, counting down.
AAATTTAAAGATATTGTAGTTTTGAAAAATGTGTTCTTCGAATTCTAGTATAAAGCTATGAATATTACTTTGCTGTCTTTTATACATCAGTATAAGGAATATGCTGACTGATACACATTCTTTTTTCCAAGATCACATGAGTTCATTGGCTTAAAATGTTCGGTGGTGAACTAATATACCCAAAGTTTCTCCTTCCAACTGGTTTCTAACTGACAAACCCCCATCTTACAGTCTAAACCTCTGTTATTCCAGCTGTGAGTGTCTCAAAGGCTGTATCTACTTTAGAAAGCACAAATGCACAATAGGGTGGATCTGCATTATTAAGATTTGGTGTTCAGACCCCACTGACACATGCCAGAGGTTTTCATTCAGACTTGGCTGGTCTGATCCTATAGAGGGAGTGCTAGGGGCTGGTGTATGATACGAACTGTCCTGGAGCTCAGACTTCAGTTTAGTTTTACCTAAAGAGGACTGTAGTTTGTGTCTCCATAATGAAAATAGTGGAGACTAGTAGAAGTGGATCTGTAGAGTGCAATACATGATTCTAAGGACTTGATGTCCACACATTTTGGGATATAGTTTTGTTTTTTAACGTTGGTATACATTAGTCTGGTTACAGTGAACCCATTTGTGACTAACGAGCATTGGGTGCATTTCCTGACACTCCAGGAAACATCTTCCAGCCATTCTCTGAGACATTCGTGTTGTGAACCACAGCTCAGTAAGTGGGGAAAATCAGGAAACCAACTTCAAAAGCTCCCTGCTGCCCTGAAATAAAATGCCAATGTAGACAGAGACTATTTCTTTCTATACTACATTCAATTTGTTTTTCTATTGATAGCATCCCCATATGTTATGTCAGAACAATTTTCATAATCACAGCTTAACTTTTAGCACCGATTTCACTAATGGAAACATTATCAGTCATCTTTGTGCCAGACCACTATTTCCTTTTCCAGGACAGTCTGGGTTACTATTAGCCAGCTCATTGTTAATTTTAGGATTTAGTTATCATCTCTATCATCTTAATTAATAACTTCCTATTAATCATTGTATCAGATTGTCTCTATGATTCTTAAGTTCCTCTCTCTGGGAGAATATCTGAGCTTTACTTTCATGCTAGTTAGATGATAACTAGTACATTTTTCCAGTATATAAAGACATATTTCACCAGTGAAAAAAAATTAGTCTGGAACAATCTACCTTCTCTTAATACATATTTTTTTTTCCTCCATTTTTCATCTACCTCCATGTATTATTACACTTTCTTTCAAAACATGTTTTGATATTTACTACATTGTCATGTCAAGCTGACAGGACAGTTGACTTTATTCTCCTTTAGATATAAATATATTTAAAATGTTCACCATCCTACATATATATGTTCTCACTTCCAAATCAGTATACTTAGAAGTCTACTTGACCTCTCATTTCATATGTGTTTGGGTTTTTTTCCATAATTCTTAGCTGAGATTATCAGGTCCTTGTAATCTGATCACATTTAATCATTGAGTTTTCCTTAACCTCAGATATGGAATTTTAATTTCCATTCTTTCATCCCTTTTAGTCATTCTGCCTTTGTCCTTTTATTCATTATTATTGTCCTTACTGTAAACCACAAGGATATATTAATTTATGGCTTTTAATGCCTACCTTCTTCTTACTGACCCAGACCATTGTTCCAACTTGTGTAGAAGAACATCGTGTGATAAGTATCAAAAGCCTTGCTAAAGTAGATGTTAATGATCTCCAGTGTTCTTCCTGTCCACAAATAAGACACATTATCATAGAAGACAGTCAGACTGATCAGACATGATTTATCCTTGATAAATCTGTGATGACTCGTCCTAGTCATCTTTCTCTCCTTTGTATGCCCAGAAATGTGTTTCAAAAAGACTTGCTCCATGATTTTCCAGTTTGTATTTTTGACAAATCCTCTCATTTTTCAATGTTTTGTTTATTTCCAGCTTGCTGTGTTAAATTCTTTTGTTGATTAACAATGTACTTAAATCAAAACTTCAGTCATTCCAACTGGATATAAGGAAAAACTGTTCCATTGTAAGGATAGTCAAACAGTCGGGAACAGGGAGGATGTGCAAACTGCAGCCTTGGAGACACAGCTGGATGCAGTCTTGAACAAGCTGGTCTGATCTCATTGCTGACTACACTGACCCTCCTGCTGAGCAGGAAGTTGGACTAGATTATGTCTTGAGGTTCCTTCCAACTTGAATTATTTTGTGGTTCTATGGTATGCCAATGCATATTTAAAGCATGTTCACAGGATCTAAGCCAAGGACACTCAAGAGCCAAGAGGACTACAAAGAATCCCATGAAACTAGACATATTTTGTTTTATAGTCAGATTCCATGTCCCATGTAGAAAAAACTCAACATGCTGGACATTTATTTCCTCACACTTTCACCTTGACAGTTTGACATCATCTATCAATAATCATTAGGCCACTTATTAACTTTATAATTTTCCTGACTACTGCTCTCATCACTATAATTCTTATTTCTTCTGACCATGAATCTACCCTTTAGCAGCCTGTAACAACGGTGGTATTTCAGGTATTAGATTTGTCTTTGTGTGTTACAAATTCCTGCATAGAAATGGAAATTATTTTGCCTCATATTCTGCTCCATGTCTTAATTTAAATGGGTAACTGATAGAAGGTTCATTCTGTATTCAGAGATTGTCATCCCAAGTATTGTAGTCTACAGTTATTTTTCCAGGAATGCATCTCAGAGCTTTCCAAAACTTTCCATAAACTATTGTTTATTAAAAACAAAACTGAACCTTTACTATGTTTTCAAAGAGTGCTTGATATACCATTTGCTTAAGAATCTTCTCAAGCCTGCCATAGCCATTCTTGATCTGTGTTATCTGCAGTGCTGATTGACGCATCAGTCAGAAGATTTTTGCTTGCTTGCATTAGGATTGCTCTTAGACATCTATATAAAGCTTTGCTTCTGGGAAATAGCCCAGAAATCTGCTCTTTAGTTTTTATCAATGAACCTATTACTTGCATTTAACAAGGGGAAAAACCTATCTCTTCTTTTTGATGGTGTGAATCTCCAGCTGTTTCATAAATATACTTCTTTCCTCATAATATTCATTCCATTCTTTGTTGTCCCTACCAGTCCATAAGGAACCATTTATAACCATTTTATTTTGTCACTTTTTCAGCTTTTACAATTGTGTTTGCAACAGGTAATGGAAAACTCAGGTTGAGAGTTAGGTAGAAATTCAATAGTAATTTTATTCATCTGTTTGTGAAAAAAGCAAATCTGTGTTTTCCACATAACTCCATCCCTATCCAAAAGGATATCGAGTGACTAAACAGGCCAGTTCTACCACCAGACAAACTCTCATTGGATAGCCTACTTTAAAGGAAAGTCAGTATTTCCAAAAGGATCTGAAAGCTGCTTTTGTCTGCTAACACCAATTAATTAACATTAATTAGTGTATCCAGAAGATTCATATTATAGCTTCAAAAGATGTTCACTGATGCATGTAAATTGGAAAATAAATGAGAAAACCACATTAACTAAATTCAGTGTGTGCCCAACCACAAATATTACAAATGATATGAGAGAAATAGTGGATTTAAGTGAAAATTAGTCAGCCATAACTTTCTTCAACCAGTCATTTCTCAGAGTTTTCAGTACTCCACCTCAAAATTCCTTGTGATATGATGAGGATACACCAGAGTGCTAAATTTTTATTTTAAGTCTCAATCCAGACATTTTAGGGTGATGAAATACCTTCCCCACAGGTTCTAGACACCCAACCATTCTGCTAGGAATGCAGGAAATATGGATTTTTGGCTACAGATTTTTGTTTCTATTACACAGCCAAAATATCAGTTGTCCCAAAAGTCCCTTCATACTCCCTGGCTGAGAATCTCCGTCTGATCCAAATCATTCTAGATAATTCATAATTGTAATGTTGAAGGTTCACAGCATCAAAGCTTATAAATGAAAAAAAATGTAAATTTTACCTTCCTTTTCATCAGCTTATGTTCATTTTGGAGAAGCATGAAACTATGGAGCAAAGTATTTCTTCTTTTAATGGTACATGATTCAAATACTGTAAGGCATTGTCATAATGCTAAGCTAATGCAGTTCAAGACATGTGGTCAACTTTGCATACAACATGCAACCTTTCACATATCTTTCAGAGCTATTCTATATAAATAGTACTAAGTTTCTGTTTGATTCCAAAGATGTGCTGATATTTGAGATTTAAGTGGGAATTGTCTTGCTTCAACCTGAAGTTAATTTTCTGATTTTATTCTACTAATCACCTATCAGGTTGGGTTTTGGGCCAATTTTGAGATGAGCAGTCTAGGGTTTTTTGAGGAAAAGTCAGAAGCTTCACTCAAAAATCATTTCAAATCCCTAACATAATATTTGATTTATTTAACTAAATTTAGAAACAATGTGTGGGCTCCTCCACCTGTAGTTCAATGGTACAAACTTGTTCTTTCAAAAAGTTGTAAACTATGTGGGTAGCAGAGATTAGTTTTTTTCAAAACCCCACTCAAAATCAGGTATACGTGATAGACAGCAACCTCATTACCAATTCCTTTAATGTGTTGATGTACTTATTTTTCACCAAGTAATTTGCTATGAGTAATAGTAGTAGTTGTAGGATAAGTAGCTCTCAGCAGAATATCATTCTAAACCAGGTGTAGCATTCTAGATACAATATATGTATCTTGATAGTCTTTAACCTGAGATACTTCCAGTGGGCATAAAAATGTGTCCATTTTTCTTTAAAATGTTTAAGGAAATTTCAGGTTGGGAAATTCATAGTCATTTATTGGATATTCAACAACAGGGTTGTGGTTTTTTTTGCGGTAGTAGGAGAGCAAGAGCTTACTCCTTCATAATTTTTCTGGTGGTAGTAAAATTTTCTTTTGCTTCCATGACATTTGGTTTCAGACTTCTGCAAAGTCTGTGTGATAGTAGTTTCAAAATCAAGGAGGTTCTTCCATTCTGTCATACTACAGAGAAGAAGAGGAGGAATTTCACATAAATATCCAGGTACACACATTAGAAAAAGACAATTCTAGCATCATTAAGAAGAGCACATCTTATGCACTCAAATGAGGCATGAGATGAACATGCTAAAAGGGAAATCTTCCTTTGTAAGTCACCAATCTTCGTTAATTCATTGCTGTCAGGTAAATATTTAGGTAATTACTTGTCTTCTCATTCATATTGATTTTTGGGGCTGTAACGTAGTGATAAGCTTCATCACTCTCCATAAGGCCTCATCCTATACAGCATTCCTAATCTGAAATAAGAGACAAGATCATAATGTGAAGTTGTGATGTGGCCTCCAATTAGCTCTACACCAATCAGATATCATGTCTCAACACAGAATGAAAAAGGCTGTGATTTCTGCAGCTAACAGAACAGCTTCTACAGTTCAAGAATCTGTGGCAGTTGTGGATGTTCCTGTATAATCACGATTTTGTTCTTTAAAGCATTATGTTTCAAATGGAATAAAACATTGTCTTTCCTCCATCTGACTATCTGACCTAATTTCTAAACACTGAGGCTGCCACAGAAGACTGAAAGATAAGAATGCGTTCTGTTTGCAGTGCCTAAATTTAAGAATCCAACCAACTTCTTAACTGTGTAATTCCAACAATAAGTAATGCTGTGGTGTTCTCCTGAGTTTGCATGAAGCCTGAAATAGTTACTTGTGAAGAAGCTTATACTGCTCTATTTGGTGCAGATTTGCATGTTAATTTTGGTTATGTGTTTCACAAAATTGCATCCATATTTCTTGTGAATTCGTTTTACACCTATTCTAGTACCCTATTCCTTCAGATATTCTCCTACTACAAATGTAACTGTTAGCCTTAAGACAGATTCTTGCTTTTAAACAGCATCATCTGTGAAATAAGAAACTTCGTTCCTGTCATGAAGCAGAAAATGTTTAACCTGCTATAGCGAGAAATTAAGTCATTAAATATCAACAAGAGGAAAAAAGGATATAGTAATTCCTATATCCATTGTACAAAGGCAACTAGACAAAGGAATTATCTTTCGGAATGATAATATAATTCAAGCTAAATTTGTTGGTTTTCACAAAGTGAGTTCCACACGTTTTCTGAAAATGAAGAACTTTGACATTGCTACAAGAAAAGAATGACAAGAAAATAGATTTATTTCAGACTACAATGCTAATTGCAATGCAGGGATACCACGAATAGGCAGATTTTTTTTTTTCTGGGATTTTTCTTTTTCTATCACCTGGGTATTTGACATATTTTTATTTAAAACACTAATATGATCTTCATGGATAATCAGTTATCCAGTTCAACTGCCTGCCTGTGACCCAAACTAGTAACATGTAGAAAACATTCACTAACAGCTTACACATTCATTAGTTATTATCAATCCCTACAGTTTTACTTTTTAGATGCAGTTATGAAAAATGCATGAAGGCAGAGATGAACTCTGGTTTGTGGCATTTATTGTGAAGCCCAGAAGCAGCAGCAACCTGCAACCTATCATGCATAAAAGCAGAAATAACATTTAGGAGCCCAGTCATGTAAAGCTTGAATAGTCAGATTCATGAAATTCACCGAGATTTGGATTAAATTTCAACCATTATATACAGCTCTACTTTGATTAGGGAGAGCACTGTGTGCAGTTAAAAAAAACCAAAAAAAACCCATTTGAATGGAACTTATATTTTTAAGAAGTTTGAATGCACTAGAATTTAAATTGAGCTCCAAGGTTGATCTTAAAATGTACAGTGTGTCAATTTACATGCAGTGCTAAGGAGGAGACACAAAAGAGATAGCTCTCCATCTTTTTAGAATTTTAGCTATGGATTAAAGTTTTTAAATATAAGGATCACAACGTGACAGACTTTTACTATCTCCATTTATGAAATTATGAAGCTTGAAATGTCCAAATGACAAATGTAAATAACAGAAATACTATGAAATTAATTATTTTTACTTTTGAAGAAACGGCAACAAAATCCACCTCTTCTTCTCACTTTGCATTAAAAACAAATTGTAATGATCTTCAGAAAAATATTCCAAACATCTTTTCACTTTTTATTTGTGGTTCATAAAATGTAGTACAGATTTAGCAATGCTGGAAAAAAAAAATAAATGTTTTGTCAATCAAATATGCATCCCAAACTAGTAGCATTCCATGCTTTGTATGTTTAAATTCTATATAAGTATCAGCCATTGTGGCTTTCACATTCTCAGTAGATGCAGAAAAAAAAACCACTGAGGCTTAGAATTTATTTTAATGTCCAAATAAATTCTCAGTTCATCCTTCAGATGACTTGTGGACATACATACAATGCATGAAGATGAAGAGATTAAATCACACATCCAGTTTTCTGCAATGTATAAATATACATACATGCACATACACACACACACCCCACCCTGAAATACATATAGCTAAGATTCAGACCAAAATGCTGTAATTCAAGTAAATCCTTTGGCTGTGGTTCAGATGAGACCAGAACAGCTTGATTTCTCTTTCCCAGACCTGCAAGCTTAAATCTCAAATTTGTAGGAAGAAAAAATCAGACATTCTCACAAATCTATTTAAAGAAGGAAGTTCTGGTAAAGTTCTGTCATGTGGGGCCAAAACCTTGAAAAATAGATAGCAATATTTTAGTACTACACAGTCTGGGTTTACAGTTTACAAATTCACTTGCATAATGTAAATTTGCTTTTGTAGGATTGAGGCTTAGGTGGGATACTTATATCCTGAAAAGGACAACCTACAAAAACAAAGGTATTATTAAGTGTTTAACTTTAGTTCTAAAATCTATGATTTCTTTCACGGTATAAATCTGTATATATATAACATTTTCTATTTTTTTATGATAAACCTATGAAGAACTTGAATACATTAATATTATCATCAATTGTCTGAAAAAGCAGACTTTTAAAAGAACAATTTTACTGAATACTTTTACAACATGGTATTTTAAAGTATATTCTTAGTCCTTTTAATATCTTTTTTTTACCTATTTTTTAGAATATATGATTAAGATCAGTTTGAGCTAGAGTGACCTAGAGGGAATACAGGTATAAATCCTATGGAATTTTGCAAAATACTAAACAAAAGAAAGCTCTAGAGCCAAATTATTTTAAAATAGAAGTCTATCAGATGCCTTTGCTGATAATTGTAAACTTTTTATTATTTTTCTACTTTTCAGGAATACCAGATTTTCAAAAATTCTAATATATTAGGTACTTTATATAGAAAACTATGTACTAATCAAAACAGGAGGAGCTAGTATAATTTTAAAGATAATTTTGTTGATAATTTCAAGAAATTCAGTTATTTTGCAACTGTTTTTAAAGGAGGATTTCTTCTTAACAAAACTTAGATCACTGAAAGAGAGACTACATCAAAACCCTTAGCACATTTATTTGCTTGTCATGTTTCATATCCTGGTTTTCAAGTGTGCATAAAGGACTGACTTGTGTTAATTTTCTTCTAGTATTAGGCTTTTCTAAATCTACAGGTGATATTTTCTCCTAATACATTAATCCACATTTTTTTTTACCCAGACTTTAGGGCTTTTCCATGTATTCCCAAGAAAATCTTCATGATATAATTTTATTTTAGGATTAAGAAGTACATGTGATAAGCAGCTTATCTAACAGTTGCATTATATACCTTTTCTTTAGGACATGTCTTCATCTCAAACTAATGTCTTGAAAAAGAGAGACAATGGGGACAACTGAAATGATAGCAAATCTATCTGTTTTCCTAGTTTATAGCATCACATTCCTTCAGAAAAAGCACATACATTCTAATAAATAACATTTTTTATGTATTTGTATTTATGTCTAGTGGCACTAAGGATGAAAATGTCTTATCAACACCAATATATTTTATATTTGAAAAACGACATGTTCTCAAATTTAACTTATATTTCATATAGGATATCCTTTCTACCCATGTAGTAGCCAAATATGTCAGTCTACACCCTGCATTTCAGCAGCATCCTAAGACAGCTTTCAAAACATGTTGCCTTCAAGTTCCTTAAATTATGCTCAGATAGATCCCCTAACTGATTGTCAGGTGTAATCACAGATTTTTCCTTTCCAAAAACTCCACCATAAAGATATAAATAGATTGAGAAGGCAATTTGATGCTTCGCTATGGAACTACAATACCAAGTATTATTTATTTTGGAGACGTGGCCTGTTTCTGGGATGTGAAAAGAGCTATATGATGCAATGGGACTTTGGGGGAGAATTTTGACAGATACTCAAGAAATCACAATGACTCAGAAAAACTATATGATGGATCAGTATATATTTCTTTTCTGTGTTCTCTTTTTCACTGTCACTTTCTTAAACATGACTCAGTTTTGTTTAGTGGGAGAGAGACACTACATTTCCTCCCCCCGCCATGCATTATTTTCCCAGTAACTATGGAGAAAGATAGGCAATTATGATTGACAACTATTCTGGCATTCAGTAGGGAAGAGGAAGTCTTGAATCACATTGTGGTGTTTCCCATATCTGTGAATTAGCAGGACGTTTTCAGAGTCTACAGCTCAGTTGCTTCAAAAGTCTGTTGCCAGTCTCAATGCACCCAGGAAGAAAAGAGTGTTTTCTCAGTGAAGATTTACAAAGCAATGAAAAGTATAACAATATTTTATAAGTATCAGGACTCAATAAAGAGAAAGTGTCCACATACAGCTCATATCCAGGGCTAAGCTGCAGCAGTTGCTCTATCACCTGATGACCCTTCATCAGGAAAAGAAGACTCCCATGAAATGAAAATAAATTTAGTGAAACAGCGAAACTAATACCAATGCCAGTATAAAGTAAACAAAGTTATACTTCATCCCAGAAAATGTACAGTGGTCCCAATAAATGGGAATGCAGTCCTCAGGAGCAGACAGAAGAGCAGGGTCAGAAGGAGTCCAAGTACGAGCCCAAGAAGATGGACTGCAGATCGTGTCAGGCTTATGATTCTGTTCCAGTGAAACCAGGACAGAAAGAAATCCAGTGAATTCTGACAACTGCACAACCTGATATGTGATTCCTGTCCTTGTCAGTGATGGGAAGTTGTCCCACATCTGCTTTCTTTCTCAGATTTTTTTTCTTTTTTTTTTTTTTTTAAATGGGGAGTTGACCTTTACACAGTGTTTCAATAATCCTTTGAACACAACTTTGGTAAGTGCAACATGCATCTACACTCTGCAAGTTTTGCCAGTATAGGAGCTTGCGAAGAAGTTAAGGAAAATGGGGACTTTGCTGTTTGAAGGCACTGGTGGCATTTCATAGCAGCACCAGGAATCAAGACCAACAGGATGAGAGAGATTTAAGGTACTAACAGTAGCAGAAATTTGAGGAGAGGCGAGTATACCTGAAAGAAAGGACAAAACAGCAGTTGCAGAAGAGTCCTAAAAAGTCTGAATGTGCAAGGTTGAAAAATTACAGGTATCAAGAAGGAAAAAAAAGTCGTATAAATAAGAAAAGGGCACGGATACAGAGGAAAGAATGGATCTGCTTATCAAAATTGGCAAAAAGATTAGGAAAATGAAATCAGAAGAAAATTAATTTTAAATGGCATGGTGTGCTCTGAAGCTGGAGATCTACCTCCTTGTCTAGCAACTACAGCTACATCTGGAACAAATTTCTACCTGGGTTCATAGTAGATATGAAGCTTCCTCTTCCAAGTTTAAAAAATATCCTTACCCTTCTTCAGTACAGTCCCATTAAAAAACAATGTCGCCTTAAGCACAGTAACTTTAGTGAATTAGAATGGCAGTTTGGATTTAATTTACTTGGATTACACTAGAGTAATTAAAAGGCTGCTACCAGCAGGTTGACTTGAAAGAAGCTGAAAAGAAAGGGACATTAGTGGAAAAGGTATATATAGGTAACTGATTTCAAAATATTGTCAGGTTAGTTCTACTGAGCTTTAATAAATGGTACACTGAAATGACACAGCTGTCCAGTGCCCTCCTGTAGCTTCCCCTGACTCCCTGAAAACCTCACTACATATAAATTTAAACACTTATGCAGAAGAAAGGCAAATGAAGAACAGTGGGACAGCAGAAGGTTGAATAGACACTTTACTTGGATACACACTACATACTGTTTATTAATGTTTTAAAATGCAAGTTTAATATCAACTAATAACTGCAAAAACTGCATCAATCTTCCAGTGTAATCTCAATTGGCAGCTTTGCTATCAAGGCAGGAATAAGAATGTGAGACTATAATAAAATACATGAATCAAAGTCTGATGGCTTTCACCAGCTAATATTTCTGAAGAGAAATAATCTTTTCAGTTCTGATTGTCCATTGTCTTATAAGCATTCAAGAAAAATCATTCCAGGAATGTATTTGTAAGGTAATAAAATGCTTCGCTTCTAAGCGTACCTTCAAGCAACAAAATAGATTATGCCTAGGTCAGAAACAATTAATAAGGTTGTTATATAGCAGAAAAGAAAGAGGTAAATGAGTAGAAAATTCTTGAAGTCAATGAGGTCCGCATCTCATGGAGAGGCCTGTGAGCTCAAAGCACAACCATCCAGAAATCATGGAGTTCCTTCATGAAGGTGATACTCTCTAAGACTCCCTGTTTCCAGGTAAACTCTATCAAAATCAACGAAATTCATTCTGTTTGGAGATCCTCTTGAAATGAGTTAATATAATGCCAGTTATGTTACCATTCTGCCCTAAATTCCACAAAGCCATGTCAGGACAAAACATACTACAGTCCAAGGCTTTGGAGTTTAAGTACAATAGTAGGGAGATAAATCAAGCAGTTGCCACATTTGCGTGTCTTTTTCATTCCTCTGCCAGAGATTGCCAGACTTGCACCAATAAATCTGTGATTAACATGCACTGATTTGTGTCACTTTAGTCTTTTGTTTAGCTTTTTTTAGTCTGTCAAGGTGAAAAAAAACAAACCAAACTCAAAGCAAAGTAGCCTGAATTTGGCCGTGGTCACTTCAGTATCCTAAATGTCAAATTTCCATCTCATGGCTGTTTACAGTTCAGCCTTTACTCCTGGAGACCTGGAAAACCTTTTGGAGAAAGAAAGGCTGATCAGTTGCTAGCATCCCTCATATTATCATTCATGAATCAATACTTTCATTTGAATTTATTGTGTCTTCCCTGCTAGATCCTGCACTTTGTGGACCATTTATATAAACTTAAGGAAAAAAGGGAAGTGCAAATTACTGTAAAAGCTGCTGACCTTCTGTTTCCTTGTACAAACAGAGATTTATACCTGGTGAAATACAATTTACTAAGGTAACACTACAGCCACAAAATGTTTCCACAAATTATGACTGCATCTGGTACTGTGATATCTAAATAAATTGTACTGAGAACAGATTTCATTAAAAATGTATTGAAGATAATTATTTTAAAAAATTAGATAAAATATGCAACTTGAATCAACCCATCTACAATCAAAAATGGGCACATATATGGGCATGTATATACATATGTTCTACAAATATATATTTCATACTTGCTTGTAAAGGATTTCCACGAAGTGACTGCAGTTTTTATAAACAGAATATTTTGCAGATGAAATAACTTGTTAACTGAACCATAAATAATTTTTAAATGAAAAAAAAAAGTATCAAACGGGTCATTGAAATTGAAATAGAAAATCACCAAGAAAAAGATGTCTGACAAAAGAAAATGACCTTCCCTCACTCCTTTCCTTCCTCCCTCCCTCCACTCCTTACTTCACATATTTGAGCAAATAAATCTAAAATGTTTGGCAAATAAAAAAAGAATTGATGAGGGGTTCACCACTTCATGTTTTATGGGGAATTTGAATTGTCTTATTCAGGTATCTACCTTAGATACTAATATCATGGCTTAAAGGAAAAATCACCATATGAGTTATTTAGAGAACAGTACCTGTGATATGTATTCAGAACTGATTTTACTGGACAGAAGTAGTTATTTTAATGGTACAAAGGTGATAAACTTAATTCACCTTTGAATATAAAGAGTACTGTAAATCAAAGTACTGTCACATATGGGGTTAATATGAGTACTCCAGCTCATTTAAACCCAAGGAGGATTGAAGATCACATAAGCATAGAACTAAACACTTAAAACAAGCAAACCATCTTAAATATTAACAGGAAGACTTCCACTAAGTTACACATAACAAAAGGCAGAATTTTGTCAGAATAAACTATAAGCAGTGCTCTAGGTCCTGATGGCACTCATGTCTCTATGCATTGCACTCGTATATGTAGTTTGTAATATCATGAAATCTGTGTTGAAATAATAGTGTGGTATTATCAAATGACTTTGATATTCCTGTTTCAGGAATACAGGAAAAATAAAAATAGCAGATGTAAGTGAAAATAGCAGTAAATCTTCAGAAGCTAATACATTGTGTGCGGGCTTTGTTTGCTTAGAGTATTTGGCCTACAAATCTGTGGCTCTACTGTAGAGAAAAAGAACAACCACATGATTTGGGCAAAAACTCCCTTCAGTGTGGTAATGATGTTTAGAGGATTTCTATATTAGCGTCCCTCCCTGTATTTGTAGTTCAGCATCATGGAGCGTTCCATTTACTGACAGATCAGAACAGGTTTCATGCAGCAAAAGGTTCGGCGCCCTTTTGCATATTTTGTGTCCTCCCTTTAAAATCCAGAAGTATTTTTGAAAGCTAAGTCACCAGATGTGCTGTTCTAAATCAGAATACATGGGGAGTTTTTAATTCTTTTCACTTTTCTTCTCTTTACAAGCACCAAAATTTCATGTAAACAGCTGTTTCATTGTTGGAAAAGAACAACAAGGGAGTAAAATAGACTTAAAAAGATTATTTTTCTGTAAGTCACAGTCCTTCTTGGTCTTTACAGGCAGAAAAGAGGTGTCTGCATTTGGTCCCAGCCTGAATTCATAAACCTAACTTGATCGTCTTCTGAAGAATTTATGAATCATGGTTAATAATCAGCTTTAGGGCCTTCTGAGGGAAGAATCACATTTTGAAGCTACAAAGGTCCACTAAATAGCCCACGGGAAATGACCCTGCATCCCATTAAATATAAAAACTCACTACAATAGGACTCTATGTCAGAGGTAAAACATTTCAGTCTCTGCTCCCTTCAAGTGTCAGAGAGCTCCCCCTGCCTAAATGTGTTTTTAAGATTGAAGAAGCATACCAGAATTCCACTTCTCAGGGAAATCTGTTTTCTCCTTGAAAAAGTTTTTTCCCTTTATCTTTGGGGGAAAAAACCCAACCTCTTTCTTTTCTCCATTCCCATAGATTCATTATTGTCCACCTTTTTTTAAAGCTTTTATCTTTCTTTTATCTATTTCATATGCCTGTGGCAAACACCATAGTTGTCTTCTTTCTATTCCAGGAATCAGCCACAGTGTATGCTTTATCTTAGTTATACCAGGTTGCTATTTTCCTATTTAAATGGAGATATGGATTGAAAGTCAGATGTGAAGGTCACGGAAACGGTTCTTAGTTTATTGTGATTTAGGTATTTGCAGGCCACTTTTTGCTTGATGGAAACACACAAGCATATCATTGAGAAGTAAAGTGAAATTCACATTTGCTTTAAAAATCTACTTAAGTTTCCCAATACTGTTTGCTGTCTCTTCAATTGCAATGGTGGCATTGGCCACAATTTCATCAGGAAGAAGTCACTGACCAGCACTTCTTTAAGTTAGTCCAATTAGTTTTTTAGAAAACATACATACAATGTGTGGTAAAGTCAAAAAAGACAAACAGAACAGATAGACTTGCAGCTGTTGATTTCCACTGTGTGATTTAAGAAGTAATAGCAAAAAATGATGACAGTCCTATAGATGATAGAACAAATATTTTTTATTTCTCTGCTTATAAAGGGGAAAATTTTATCAAATTTTTCTGATGCAACCATTCTGACTTCAGTTAGCTTCCTGTAGCCTACAAGACCTCTGTTATAAAAAATCTTGGCATACATGAACCTGGCTGTTCAGACTGGCCGTGAAGGTAGCTTAGACTTTATACATTTGACATGATAGGAATAGCACCCAAGAAGTTATAATGTTTACAAAAAACAGTAGTGTTAGACAGCTATCACCAGCAACAGAAGACATAAATTATACTATCAATATAAAAAATTACCTTCAACCATTTGAGGTTTGATGAAGTATTTTAATTATGAGACAAGAAAAATGGAAAGAAAAAAGAGGAATTACAATATCTGGAAAATAAAAGAATTACATTCTGATTCCATTATATGAAAAATTTAGGAGAAGAAACCTTTGAAAAGTAATAAGGATGTGAGTGTTTTGAGAAAATTAGATGTGATCTTAGAGCGTGTTAGCTGTAAAAAATAAGAAAACAATTTTCAACTGCTCACACAGAGATTTCATTTCTGAAACCACAGATATAATAAACAGCTATCCTTTTACAGCTGGAATGTAGCCTTACTTGGAATATTGCCTGCATTTCTGGATATGAAGTTGTGAGAAAAAATGCCACAAATTTTCAGAAAATATGAAGGAAAAAAAAAAAAACAAAAAAACCAAAACCCTAACAAAATTAATTTAGGAAATAGCATTAGCAGAGAAGGAGAGAAAAAAAAGCACAGCAGAGTTTCAGCTGCAACAGAGCTAAGCACAACTTCCTGGCCTGTCAAGAAACCATTTATGCAACAAAAAAGGAAGCTCAGCTGTCTTGTGACAGTAATGAATATTTGTCTTCCACTGCAGAAGATACAGTCTGTCTTCTCTGGGGATGTGTAAATTTCTGAGAATCCTGTAAATCTTACTAAAATATGCAAACAAAATGCTTATTATCACATCATTCCTCTCCTCACCTTTATATGCTATTTCTTTGACACAAAAGTGAGCTTCAATTGTTTTTGAATGGCCTGTTGACTTTGCTCCAATGAATGGTCACCTCTTTGTCAAGCCTGCATGAACAACACGTTATTTTAAAAAGGTCCAGATGCTACAGGCTTGGGGAATAATCCTAAACTGTTTTTTCTGTTCTATCTGTGTCTCTTATACTCTGTCACACTCAAAATCTTGACAAAAAGAACATGCAAGCCCAGGAATTTACTGTTAGAATAAATAAATAGCAATATTTAAAACTACAATAAATGAAATACTAAAATAAAATTAAAATACAGTCTAATGAAACAAATATTATTAACCTAGCTTCAATGTCATATTACAGTTGAAATAATATACATCTAAGCTTTCAAGCATTTCCCCATTCCTATGGCATTATGCTTACCTCTGCTCTTCTGAGTCCCTAATGCCAATGGCTACAGTTTTGGGGAGGTAAGGTATTACAGTAAATCATGGGCATCCCTAGTCCTTTGCCAGGAGCAGTATGGTGGTAACGTTCATGGTGTCTTACTCCAGACATTAGAATCTGTTTAGAGCAACTTTATGGTTTATTAACCTGCTCTACACCTTACTCTGTCTTTATTGTCCTGAAAGTCCAGCTTCCATATAAATTTTTTATACACATAAGTTTTGCATACATGGGATATTTGTCCTTTGTTTTCTTTGCTATGACTAAACCAGATTTTACTCAACTCCCAGAGTGACATTCTTGTGATGAGTAATACTTGGCCAGAGGTCCGTTGCTTTTAGTGCTGGAGTCTCTACTGTCACTCTCTCTCTGTATTTTCAGGATGTCTGCTATAATCCCATACTTCTACTCCTCTGTGTTGCATTTTATTTCATGACAATGGATTCTTCCTTCCACATGACTAGCTATCTGTTAGTACTGTCTATTATTTACAAAGTGTATAGAACAAAAGCAACTGTGCAGTTAAGCAAAAGCTAAAACAAAGCAGGTTAACTGTTACCTGATCCTTAAAAGAGCTAAAGCCATTGCAAGCTAAAACCAAATCTCTAGGCAGGCTAAAACAAGGCCAGGCAAACCCTGACAGGTGCTGATGTCTAAAAGAAGCCTTTGGCTTCTTACAAGCCATTGCCATTTGTACCAAATGTACAAAATGGTTCAGTCCTACCTCATTGTTCCTTATGACCTTCCTGTACAGAGGACAAACCCACAAATGTGTTGTGTACTTTGCAGAACAGGGTAGTGTCATTAAAACTTCATGGAAACACACACTACAATATCATGTGTAAAACTCTACATGCTTTCCTGGTGCCATATATATTTCATTATAAAACATTTAACATATCTAATTATTGCACAACACATAATGTATAAACCAAAAGCTATTCATAGTCTCAAAAGAGAAATGGAAGTGCATTTTATAACTAGTATAAAGCTTGTTTGATTAAAGCCAAGCTGTTCCTCTATTTCTGTGTCTACACAGTTCTATTTGGCCCAAGCAGCAATGCAGAAGTGTGCAGAACAGACTTGCCAAGGCTCTGATAAAATATGTACTTGCTCATTCGGTTCTTGGACTGCTGATTCAATGTCTTTGGAAACTCCTTCCGACAGCAAGCATCTTACTAAACATATTTAAATGTATCTTGTGTATACAGATGGGTCCAGTGTATCCAACAACAACAGAAAAATAAACCCATCTACTGAGAATTGGTCACATAACTCGAACATGAATAGTTATTTGTTATTCAGTGCTTTAAATCTGTAGACCTCAGAGTGCTTTTGCAAAATATTATCCACATTTCTCACTGTGGAAACTGAATCACAAAATGATAAACAAGTCGTTTAGTGTTAATGGCCTTGGAGACTCAGTAAAGTTTCTCGGACAAGCACCAGGATTTACCCTCTGCTATAAGAATCCTGTAGGAGTAAAACTATCACAAATGCTTCCATGATTGCTTCTCTGATGCAGAGAAATTAAACAACAAAGATTTATTTCATCTAGGAAAATACCTTAGCCTGTTGACCATGCTGCCTTTTCTTGCTGGCACTACGGCAGATTTCTTTTTCCCATCTGTTTAAAAACAACAAGCATATAAGATCTAGGAAGAAAACTGGAAAAGAAAACTCATAACTAGCAAAACCATAAAATGTCATTTTAAGCATGTCCATGGTTAAAGCGTTTTTAAGCAAGACTCACAAGTCCTTTCCTATGTCAGAATAAGTTTTGTAAGCACTTCTATATAAGGCCATAATACTTAATGATTTATTCCCAAACACACTGAAGTGAACAGAAAGACCCTCAAGCTTCCTACAGGTGAGGAAGAGGGGAAAGATTTTCTTTGACCTATGAAAGTAGCAACTTAGCAGACATCTAGATTGCTTGCTTAGATAAAAAGTTTGAACACAACTCAAAGAGTAAAACAAAGCTACTGGAAAGAATAAAAAAAACCCTTTCTACATAGAAAGTTATTTATAGATCTCACCTGGGATTAGCCAAGAATTTCTTTCACATGTGAATCAACTGAAAGAAGAATGGAAAATAATTAAAATATGATATATTACATAGAAAGACAGAAGTTTAGAAACACATCTGCAGCCTACCTATGTGAAAGACACAGAGAAAATTGACACAAAAAATGCCCGTAAATGTGAACCCAGCAAGTAACCACATGTTACTACTGCAAAAACATAATTTACTTTCAACATCTGGATTTTGTGAACTGCCTTTAAAATAAGAAAGAATAATAAAAAGAAATGGTGGAGTGTAATCTGGAGCTGCAATTCCATATCTTGTTTTGCTTAATGTCTCTTAGGCTTTCCAAGACATTGCAATGTTCTTCATTGCCATCCTAACAATGTCAGTGCAATTAATTATGCAAATAAAGCTCTTCCTACAGGAGTGCATCCTGTTGAAAAATCAACTTATTTTTAAACATACCCAGTGATTTCATACAAGAATTATGTCTGAGAAAAGACTAAATCACAGAAAAACAGAATGATAGGGTTGGAAGGGACCTCTGGAGATATTTAGTCCAACTCCCTTGCTGAAGCTGGTTTGTCTAGATGACTAGGCAAGTGATAAAGACTCCTTGCTTTATGGGTCTTTAGAGTGACTGAAGAGATCCAGTCCCAGTTAGAGGAAATATTTTGGATATATGTAAAGCAATGATGATACGATGTACTACTATGGCTTAACTGCCCTCTGACAGTTTTCACACTTACATTCACAATGACTACGCAGCATATGACTGACTAGCTCTAGTCAGAAATGGGAATCCTGTCTGAAAGTAAAGGTTACTTACTTGCAGAGAAATAAGAGAAGGTATGTAGTGAGAAGAGTTTCTATTTTGTCAGAAGATTAAGTAATGCAGTATTCACAATGCCAAGCTGTGTAAGCCCTGCAACACAATGCCAACAGAGAGATATAAATGTGGGTTTTTTTGATCAAATTTCCATTCTATGCTAAGACTTAGCCTAAAACTGGCATTTGGAAACAGATCAAACAATAAGAAAGCTCAAGAATCCAGGAAGTGGAAGAAGAAAAAAAGGAATCTATAAATACTCTGTATGCAGTGGGTAGTTTGGCACATTTCTTCATGAGACAATCAAAGTTAAGAAAACAGGGAGCTTTTATCCCTCAGGTATGATCCATAATTTTCATGCCCTATCTCTTTATTCTGTTTTTTCTTCACAAGTATATTCTCTGCTACAGGAATGGGAAACTGAGAAAAAAATAGTGTATACTATTACTTTTCCTTTTTTATAACCAGTAAAATTAAATAATAATATGCCCCTTTGGCCACATTCTATCTAACTTTTGGCTTTTCCACAATGGCAAGATTTAAAGGATTTGGAAACCTTCTGTACAGTAGTTTAGGGATTCTGTTAATATAAAAAAGACAGAAATGTTTTTTTTGTGCCAAATATGCTACACACATTTGATGCTTTTTAGATTAATCTGTACATAAATTATTTGCATGAGAATCTGATTTACTCTAATTCTTTCTTTGTAGTTCCTTGACTTTACAGCAAGAAAACATCTAATTTAGGAAGAAAAGAAAAACAAATTAACTTTATAAGATTTTCTTCATCAGAGTATTTACAGCAGCAATTACAACTCCTTTTCACACTAGAAATTAATGGTCAGACTCAGCTAACTTTTTCATGATGTGTAATACCTTGTTCTGTGGCTGACAGCACTAGCATCAATGATAAAGATACTGCACCCTGTAAATCTACACTATACCTCTCAGAGAACTGTTCCTGCTTTCTAGGAATATACTTATGTCCAAATCAAAATGCAAACTCTGTGGAAGTCTCTTGACCTCCTGGCTCCATCAAAGCTCTCAGAGGTCTTATTTACCCCAGTCACCGTTGCAAAAGCAAATGGTGAAAACAAAGATTTTACAGAGGACCCAGCCTGTCCACAAGGTAGGCAGAGGTATCCAGAAAAGTATTTTTGGTCGAGGCTCCCTTGAGCTCATACCAGATGATCTCTAGCCAAATATGCAGTAATGAAAACAGAAGCCTACTGTGGCCTTAGCACCACTTTCTAGAGTATGTATATAATGTGTATCTATATATCAATACATGAAAGAGAGAAGGTCTGAATTGAAATATATTAATATTCATATATAACAGGCAGAATACACAGCCCTTCATCCTGCAGAAATCATGCAAAAACGATCTATTCTGTAAGAAAGTATCCTCATCCCACTGAGGAGATCCATAAATCTAATTTGCTTTTTATGGATCAAATCTACAGTCTCACAGCTTCACAGTACATTTTTGAGCCAAATGAAGGGCACACCAGTTGTATTTATGCAACCACTGACTCTTCTCATCTGGATGTAGAAACAGTGGTCTGATTCTGACTGCACCAGTTGTGGGTCTGCAGGGGTTGACCCTGGCTGGACACCACCAGTTACCCACTAAAGACACTCTATCATTCCTACTCCCCCTCAACTGTACATGGAAGGAACATATAACAAAAGGCTTATGAGTTGAGATAAAGACAGGGAGAGATCACTCACCAGTTACCATCACCAGCAAAACAAACATGGCTTGAGGAAAATTAATTTAATTTATTGCCAATCAAATCAGAGTAGGGTAAAGATGAAATATAAGTGAATCTTAAACCACGTTATCCCCACTCCTCCCTTCTTCGTGGGCTCAACTTCACCCCTGATTTTCTCTATCTCCTCCCTTCAAGTGGCACAGGGAGGGGGGACAGGGAATGGGGGTTGTTGTAAGTTCATGTCACGGTTTAGGGTCAGGGTGGCCCCTTAGACCTAGAACAGATGCTCTCTATTAACCCCCCTTCCTCCCCAGAGGGGAAGAGAAAGGGAATGAGGGAGAGAGACTCAGTGATTAGAAAAGGAAACTAGATCAGCTTTAATGATAATAATAAAATAGAATATGTACAAATATACACAAAACCAGTATCAAACCCAACCCCCCTGATGGCAATTACATCACCATCACTTCTGATGCTGTAGAGCAGACACCGGGAGGTGGGGGGGTCCCAGACCGGGCCCAGCAGCAGATGAGAGCTGTGTTAAGGAGCTGGATTCTGGTACCGGATTCAGGAACACACCAATTTGGATTGAGGTCAGAATGGACAGAGTCCTTCTTGGATGCTCTGAGGAAGTAACCGAAAGAGGACCTGAGCCGAGCCAAGCAAAGCTGGCAAAACAAGAGGGGAGAAGAGCCCAGGAGCCCCCAGAAAGAGGGCAAGTGAGCAAGCAAGCCAGCTAGCAAGCAAAACTAGCAAGTTAACAAAAAGCCCAAAAAACCTATAGACCCTCCAGATGCCTCTGCTTTATACCAAATATGATGTATGTGGGCTGGAACCCCTTGTTGGTCAGTTTGGGGTCACCTGCCCTGTCCATTCCTTCCTGCAGGTGCAGCCTTTCACTTTCCTGCACACCCAGTGTGGTACACAAGATCTAGCAGTGGCCTTGGTCTGCACATCAATCCTTGGTAGTAACTCTAACCATGGGGTGTAATCACTGCTAACAGTAGATACTGTCTGTGAAAACAGGCTGCTAACTTCAGAAAGTGCAGTCAGTTAGAAGTACTGAACTGAAAAGTAAAATTACCGAACAAAATTACTTCTGTACTCACTCAAACCAGGACAGTTCACCACATGTTGCCTCTGTCACTCCTTCCTCCTCAGGGGGAGGACTCCTCACACTCTTCCACTGCTCCAGTTTGAGATTCCTCCCATGGGAGACAGTAGTCCACAAACTTCTCCAGCATGGGTCCTTCCCATGGGCTGCAGTTCTTCATGAGCTGCTCCAGAACTGGCCACTAATCCTGTCAGCAAACTTTCTCCAGTGTGGGCTCCAACTTCCATGGTGTCACAGTCCTGCCAGGAGCCTGTTCCAGCACAGGGTTCCCACAGAGTCAGAGCCTCTACTGGGCATCCACCTGCTGCATCATGGAGTTCTCCATGGGCTGCAGGTGGATATCAGCTCCACCATTACCCTACATGGGCAGGTGTCCAGCCTGCCTCACCATAGTCTTTGCTACAGGCTTCAGGGGAATCTCTCCTCCAGTGGCTCAAGCACCTCCTTCCCCTCCTTCTTCACTGACCTTGGTGTCCTCAGAGTTGCTTCTGTCATTTATTCTCACTCCTCTTTGGCTACACTTACTCCCATACAGCAATTTTTACCCCTTCTTAAATATGTTAACACAAAGGTGCTACCACTTAACAAGGAAAAGTTTTTCCTTTGCCAGTAGCAGGTCCAACCTAGAACCCACCGATATTTGCTCCACCAAAGAGAGGGGAAGCTTCTACCAGAGTCTTATAGAAGCCATCCCTGTAGCCCCCTCACTAACAAAACCTTACCATGGAAGATCAATACAAGGTCACAGAATGTTTTGCTAGGGAACACTTGTATTATTTATAAGTGAGCATGATACCATTTATACTATGATATTATTACACTTATACAAGCAAATAGTTGATAAAAAAAACATAAACCTTGATATATTTTTTTCTATAGCATGAAAAGACACTTCAGTTGAGGAGAGGTATTGAATAACTATGGAGCCCATGTTATACATAGACAGAAACAGGGCTGGCACTGTTTAGTTTAGCAGGGACATGCTCATATACTTCGGAACCAAATGGTCATTCGTATTGTTTCATGCAAATTCGCCAGTATGTTTCTATAAAGAAAAGGAAGGACATTAATAAAAGACTATTATTTACAATTATTAGCATAATATTAGTAAGAACAACATGTAGTGGGACTGATCATACTTTTTTTATTAGCACACATTTCAGAGATATCCCAAATTATCTTTTAGTTGATTTCCTTATTAATTCAGCTAGGGAAGACACATCATTACAAGATTAAAACAGCATTATTATTGCTGGGTGATATGAAGCTTACTGGAAACAATAGTTGTTGTGACAACAATCACTGAAAAGGAAAATTAAATACATCTAAAAGTACTACTGATAAGGCTCTTTTTAATCTACATTATAACAAGTAAGCTTTTTTTTCTTTCAAGTTGCTAAATCATATAAATAGTAGACTAAATTGCACTAACATTAGTGCATTACTGCAGTGTTCACTTACATGAAAGTAGGAAATATTTACTAATTTTCCAAATATACTATATCAGAAGACCCTTGGAAATACATATACACATGATTCATGAAAAAGAAAGTTGTTTCCAGCAGGTAAGAACAATATGGACAAAGAAATATTTTGCAAAGTAAATAAAAAGGATGAAAAAACCAAACACTTCCCTCAGACTGTAAAATCATAAGACTGCAGAGTATGATATGCATTAAACATAATTATACACAAATGCATACTTTGAAAATGAACATCAAAAGTGTATTTATATTGCAGAGAAATTAAGCATATGTCCCAGTTAATATTAATAACTTCCCTGTTGTATATCATTATGTTTCCATTTTAAGGGTATTTCATTGTGTTGTCTTTCCCACTTAGTTAGGATATTCTGTTACAGTTCTTACCTCAAAACCACATGAGAAGACTACTGCTGTGGGCAAAGAAGCCCTTCCTGGCTTGTCTGCCACTGCCACTTCTAAATGGGCGTATTATGGAATCATATATGTGGTCTTATGCAAGGTCCCCTTACATGCATTGTTCCAGCTGATAGGCACCTCTATAATTTGAGGAAAATGTACATCAGAAAATGGAATAAATTAGTTGAACAGTAAACCAGAAGTTTAAAGCACTGCATAAAATGGAGGAAACATGCTCTATGATATAGAAAGTTTGGCGTTAAGTGTTAATAAGTAATTTTTTGTGTTTATTAATTGAAATTATAGATTTTGATAGGAAAAATAAGCCTGTGGGACGCCACTGCCTCACTAACTGGGCAAAAGTGCCTGCCATAAGCAGAAGAGAAGCACCAACTGCAAGAAACACAATAGGAACATGAAAAGTCAGATAATTTACACTAGACAGGCTAAAAAACTACACAAGAATGCTGAGGCTGTGTTTTTAGATACAACCAATGATTCCTGGACACATACTGATTCCCATACAGGAAATCCCCAAGGAGAAGTAATTGTTCTGGTCCTCAGTCGGTCCACAGAACACTGTTATAACATTACTGTTAAAGAGCCACTCTGCCATAGTAGATACAATATACTTCATCTCAGTAGTTCCTTGTAAATAGCAAGAGCTGAAAAATCCTCTGCTGTCACGCGATACTTAAAAAAGGGAACAATGTGAATGTGAGAAAGCTACTTAAAAAGTAACTAAAAGGAGCAGCTAAAAAAGTAAAATCTTTACTTGAAGTTTGGGAATAATTCTGGAGTCTCATATTGGAGGCACAACACAAGTACATACGTTTTTCACAAAAGGTTTTAGAAAGAACAAAAGAAAGACGAGTGAACAGTTGAGTAAGGAAGTTATTAAAAATAAAAAGACAGTCTTTAAAATCTTCAAAAATCTTCAAAAATCAAAAAGTTGAATCTGGATAAAGATACTAGAAAAGTACATGAACTTTCATAGCTTAAATGTAAAAACACAGTAAGACCAGACCAAAAAAAAAAAAAAAAAGCGCTAAAATCTTATCAGGAGCAGAAAGTCTGTCAGATATTCTAAAGAACCAATACATGATCAAGGTATGAGGCAAATGCTTGAATGAGATGACAACATAGATGACAATATAGCAAAAGAACTAAATGATTGTTTTGAATCTCTCTGCATCAGGTAGGTGTTTGAAGATTTTTTTTTTAATACTAGAGCTGTTTTTCAGAGAGAGCACAAAAGGGACTGCAAATATAATCTTTAAATGTCAGGAGTACAGCTTATAGGACAACTTGACAAAATGAATGATTTTAGATCACCAAAGCCAAATGCATGTGTCCAAGAGCTCTGATGAAATTCAAGGAAGAAATGGATGAACTATGGACAGAATTATGTAACTTCTCTCTTAAAATTGCCTCACTATCAGAGGAACAGAATGAGACTTCCTCTGGAGATCTAGAGCACCACAGATCAATAAGCCTATACCTTAAATGAAACTGATATAAAATAGTACAAATCTGGAGCTACTACTGAAACTTGCAAGGAAAATTAGCAGCCATGGTATAAGAGAAAAGAGTCCAATCTGGTTAAAAAACTAGCTATAAATTAGGAGGCAGTGGAAAAAATGTTTTTTTTTTCACAGAGAAGTGACCAATGGAGTTCTGAATAGACAATCACAGAAAGGATATGAATAACTAGATGACAAAGTTTGCTGATTATGTTGATTTACTTTGTATCTTATAAAGAAGATTTATCTGCGGAGAGCTGCAAAAGGACCACACAGCACTGCGAGACTGGATGATAAACTGGAAGACAGAAATTAAAGCAAAGAGAGACAAATGATGTGCATATGGAAGAATATATGCAATTTTATGATGGGTTCCATAATGATGGGTTCTAAGATGAGTGATACCACTCAGAAGTGAGATATAATAAATTGTTTCACAATATTATCTCTTCAGTCTTCAGTAAAATAAAAAAAAAAAGAAAGTTAGTACTCAAATATTGTGTATGTCTGAATATCTCTTCTTGAAGGAGGTGTGATAGAAGTTGCAAAAATGTGCAGAAACTCATCAGCAAATGATGGCAGAATAAAATCTATTGAAAAGTGCGGAAGAGTTCCCAAGTGAGGAAATACTAAGTAGACTAGGATGATTTGAGTTAGGCAATAAGAAGGGAGGTATGACGGCATGTCTAAGTTCAGAAGGGATGCCATGTAGGGACCACTTCCCCTTCAGTCTTAGCACTATATGCAGTTGAACAAAACCAGGAGGTGATAGTTTCAGATAAAAAAAGGCTGAACTTCACACAATATGTAAATTAGCTGTGGTAATACCCTATTTGAATGGCACTAGGATTCAGCCCTTTATTAGGATTCAGAAAGAAGATATGGATGAAAATGTCACTGGAGTCTGTTAGGAAAGGAAATACAACTTCTACCTCCAGAAGTTTACTAAGTATGTAACTGTTGGGTGGGGAGCAAATGTTCAGGGGAATTTCACAATATCCTTGTCATATTCCTCCACTTTTTTCCAGGCATCTGCTTTTGCCTGCTGTCAGAGACAGGATACAGGACCAGACAGGCTTTTGGTTTGATCTAGCACAGCTGTTCACATGCTCTTAGTGTTAAAACTTGCTGCTTTTCATTATGAAATTTTTTTTTTTCCTGTTAAACTTTTCACATAGTAGTCTAGAGTGAATGCTAAACTTCTTTGCAAGTTATCTTGAAAGCTCTTCTCTTGAGAGTCATATACTGAATGTATGAGTTCTGTAGTTTCTGTCTTGACTACCCAGTGTTGCTTGCAGAAGGACTACACAGCACTGCAAGACTGGATGATAAACTGGAAGACAGAAATTAAAGAAAGACAAAGTGATGGAGTAGTGAGTACTATAAGAGCTTAAAAATGTGTTCATTATTGTGAAATTCTTTAAAACTTAGGAAAGGCTTCTAATGGGCTTTTTTTTTTTTGTATTTGCAAATCTGTTTTGATGAACAATCAGTAAACATTAAAAATAAAAGAAACAAGCCAACTATATTTGCAGAAGTTTTACATTTAACTTTGCAGCAGATAGAAAAAAAAATTTATTTATTAACTTACTCAGCTACATGAGGTGTAAGGAAGATCATACTGTTATAGTACAGGTTTAGTACAACTAGAAGTGATAAAGTTACTGCATTATAATTAGTTATCATTTATCTGTTGAACCTTAATAAATGACTGTATGTGTGTTCTTGATCTGGAACAATTGTAATGCCAAATGTTTTCATTTAGGTCTTTTATAGAAAGTTTCAGAAGAAAAAAAAATCTGGAATCAGAAATAGCAGTTATGTGTCTGACATAATTCCTCAGTTTAGTAACTCATGCTTCCTTTCATCTTTCCAGTTTAGTCAAATGACATTTCCCTGATGCAATACAGTAACTCCCTTATATTTAAGGAGATGCTGTGCATTAGAAGGTAAAAATTCAACTCAGTGGTCCTACTGTAATGAGGACAATGTTTTGAGGCGATAGAATTATTATGCATATAAAGCTCCTCATATATACAAATCAACATTTTCAATTTTCAAATGAATTTTCTACAACTTTCTAGTTGCATAAAAAGATCTGCTTTTGGTTGACATCATGAAAGGTGATTGTTTATGTGAAAGAGGGGACTGTAATAAGGACAGATTCTGTGGTAATGTGGGATTTTAACTACATAGTCATAGGAAAACAGCTACGCAAAACCCAGAGAAGATAGTATGAAGTCCTAGCGGAAACTTGGATACTTCTGAGCTTGTTGAACTGTCTGTGTGGGAAGAAGCCATTCTGTCATAACTTCAGGGAATGAAATAGCACAGAGAATTTTGCACAAAATTTGTAAAATATGTAAAAAATTTTGTATAGCATGGGAAGTCTTGGCAATTATGACAGTTGGATTGGTAATATTCTCCTGGAGAAGATCTTAGCTGCCTGTCACAGGCTGATGTTTTCTGAAAAACTTCACTTCCAGATAACACCTTTAATAACTTTACCAAATATGCCCAGTAAAGATTATGGTTTTTACGTAATACTTTCTGGGGTACTTGCAGCATGGACAACAATAAAGGCCAGAAGTTTTGCTTTGCCACCTGATGAGAAAGTAAGTCAGAAAACTGCACTAGAAGGAAACAAGGCAAGCATCTTCACTGACCAATCACCTCCACTCTGTACCAAACCTCTTTGCATCTGTAGAAAGCATTACTGTCTACAGAAAACAAAAATGTCTCAAATACTAGAAAGAAATATCAAATAGGAATATGCAAAGGAAAAGTTCAGGGTTTCCAGATGTTATCTGGAAATCAAGATCATATTTAATAGTAGATTAGCATGAATTATTACTCAAGCCATCCTACTACCAGTCACTGTCTATGACTGTACCAACAGTTTAAATTTAGAATTAGGAGGTATTTTGATTCTGTCATTAGGAATATGAGGGCAAGAAGAACTGATGAAGAGATAGAAGAGGTATAATCACCAGCAGAGAAGAGGGAAGAGAAACTGTAAGTTGTAGGATAGGAATACTATCATGGCTTGCTGGAGTATTTTAGACTTGGCATTAATACTGCCTAGTTTTCTTCGTATTTTAGATATTGTGTGCACTGAAGACAGCTTGAAAATGGCATTTGTCTCACTATTGGGAATATATCTCTATGGTTTCTCACAACCTCTACTGAAATGGAACCTCGACTGATACTGAAACTCAACGTGTTTTTAATGTTTCTGGATTGGCACTTCCATTTTGCCATTAGAAATTCTGATGTTGTGTGACATTTCCAAAGAGATTTTGTTTGGGTGTTTTGCACTGCAGAGATGAGCACTGCTGATGAGCACCAGGAAATAATTTGAGAAATGAGTGCGGATCCTGCAACTGAAATACATTTCAGCCAAATATAAACAGGGAGAAGGGTTAGGGAGGTCAAATGTAGTTATGTAGTATGTAAAGAGTAGAAGGAGCAAATAATTGAAAGGCTTTTGAAAAATATATAAACAGTCTGGTAGGAAGACAGACCAAGGAAGGTTTATACAAATAAGCAGCAGAAAGTTAAAAGGATAATTAGAGGAGCAAAGGAATAATATTGGATGTCAAGTGTTATGGAATATTTCAATTAAAGGCTCTTCAACTATATCTGTAATAGAGACATAGGTTCAAAGGTTAAATTGTCCCATTAAAAACAATGATAGGGGATTGAAGACAGGGCACAAGGAAATAGTGTTTTCTTAAATATTATTAAGCTTCTGTTATTACAGCTGAAGAAGATGGAAAACTGCTTGGGAGAAGAATTGCATGTCTGAAAAAGATACGTCATCTCCTAATAAGGTGCAGGAAGAATTGGACGTAAATGAGTCATTTGACTGGAAATGTACATTTCCCTGGTGTCATAGAAGGTGGTGTAGGAGATACAGGAAGTACACCTTAATTGGCTATAAATTGGAGAGGTTCTAACTTATTAACATTTTTTGTATGTAACCTTTAGGCCGGGTCTCCTATAGCAGTGGGGTAGAACAAATAACTTTACAATCACTTTCTTCAGTACAGATCAACGTGGGCTTTTATAAAGCGAAGCAGAAATTATCCAGGGCAGTGGCAGATTAAATAGACCAAGATAAACAAACTACATACACGGGAGGTAATGTGGGACAGAAGAGCAGAACCAGTCCAAACATGTACTGAAGAACTGTGCAGGAACAAACATTGGGAAAAGCTAAGGACTTTCTTACAAAATATACAGAAATATTTTTCCTCAGTTCAGACAGTAGCACTATCATGAAAAATTAAAACTTTGATCTGGAAGAGTATTACAACATATAATGAATATACTAACCGGCTCAGTTTAAAAACTGTGAGCAATTTCAAGTAGAGTGTCATATTCAGAAGAACCGGAAATGTTCATATGATGTAAATTTTAAAATAACACTACAGAACAAAAGCAGCCTACACAGTGTAATGAGATGAATTAGAGTATTTTTATCACAGAGACAAATAAGAATTATATATAATGCACAGTGACTATGAAAACTTGTTTACCAGATGAGGTTTCTGTTGAAAATGGAAGTTCAGCATCTTTTTTTTCCCAAATTTCCTGTTCAGCATTCCTCTAAAGATAGGTGGACACTTAGAGTATTCTAATAAAACAGTGAAAATTGAGAATTTCTGGGAGTTTTGAATATTTAGCAATTTGTGTGCATCATCTTTCTCAACACCATTTTTTACAGTGAAGAGTCAGACCTGTGATGACTTCCGCAGTCTTGTTCTGGCATTTTCATTTTTTATTGTTTACAGGCAAGACTGCCTTGATCAGCCTCTTCTCTAAGATGGCTATTATCAGCTAAAACAGTTTCTTTGATGCATCCCATCTCCTCTTTATATCTTTGCATAAGCAGAAGCTATGAACTAAACTACAGGAGGGGGAAGCCTTTAGGATGTAAAGTGGATAGTGGATGCCTGGAAAGCTGTCCAGAAACAAATCTACCCCTAATCATAGAGGTCTAGACAGCTATAATGGCAGATACAGCTGTGAATTTGGGAACTAGTAACAGTCTGTCAGTCCTTGGACACTGTGGGAAAACCTTTCCACTCAACAGTTTTGGGACTAAAGGGTGAGCTCTAGAGGTCTCTGAAAATAGGATTTTTTTTTCCTAAATTGATTTTACTCTCTGTAAAAATCACAAATGAGGGGAGAGACACATTAAGAATCTCAAGTCTTGTTCTTGACTAAAACTCTTCACATCTCAGATGCAAAACAGTAGATTTATTTCCACTTCAATCCTCACAGACTATATGTCCCATATATTCCCTGACAACACTAAAGCAAAATATACCTGCTTCATCATGGGCCTTGATTATTGTAATTTCCTCTTTAGAAAGCTTGCAGCAGTTTTGTCACATGTAGGAACTCGACTGCTATGCTATTCTGATGATCTGGAAGTATATTATGTTATTCCTCTCTTCTGTACAGTGACTGTTCTTAAAAAGCTGATTTACTATAAAATGACACTATTTTTAAAGCTCTTACTAATGTGGGCCATGGCTCTGTTACTGAATCTCATTTTGACAAGTATCCAAACTGTGTGTGTCACCTATTACTTAAATACCGTACTGTCACATCTTCAGAAGATAAATGTATTTTGCATTGTTTGCTTCAAATTTAAGTTGGTTCCAAATTATGTCACAATATATATTTTCATGTTATTTAAAATTAGAAGTGTGCCCATGGAATGAAAGATATCAATAAATTTTTCTTATTCATACGGTAGAAATCATGTTTCAGTACTTTGAATGTAAAGAGAAAACATAATCACCAATAACCTGTTATATTTATTACACCTATGCAAAATGTTTCTGTATTTCAACAGAATTCTCAATATGAACAATATATGCTAAAAAGTAAGATCTGAGGTTTAAATCAGATTAAAGCAGAAATCTTTTATCATAAAAGGAGAGGGGAAAAAACCCTTGAATTATTTTCCTTTTTCTTGCTACATATCTCAAGCCATTACTGCCAAACCATCAAATGAAAACTGCATCTTCTAGAAGCTAAAATTGTGAACACTACAAGTCATGTTGCAGTTGACATGAAAACAACCACTGCTGGCATATCTTGTATTTTTACAGCTGACTATTCTCTCCCTGACATTTTTAGTAAAGTTGAGCAATATCCAGATTCCAGCCTTGATACCAGTCGGCACAGCAACATTCATCTTCAGATGACATCTGTTGAGAATTTTTCAATAACTTAATGGTTATAAAGCATGTGAGGAGGGGGATAATAGAGGGATTATGACATAAAAATGCTAAAGCCCTTGTGGGGGAACTGCTGCACATAAAGTTTTGATTTGGTAATTCAAACTAATGCAGTTTGTAGTCCTCTAGAGAGAGGGCAATAATGGTGCACAATATGCTCTTAAACACTGATGCATAACACATTGTGCTAGAGCCAAAAGGCACTGTACAATATCATTATGGTGCAGAGAGAAGGAGCAACTTTGGGAGCTGCTTTCACAAAGATCTAAATGCACAGGTAGCAAACAATGCTATTCCTCTCCTTTCTACACTCCTTAATCCACTCATTTGAAAAACACAGCATGTATTGTTAATATGGTAAAATGATAAAGATATGAGTACAAAGATTAGTGTCACATGGTACATATAGGATGATTTTTTTATATTTTTTTTTTTCAGAAGATAGATTGGGCAACATTAAAATTTAGGATTGTTTGTCTTTGAAATGTAACAAAATAAGAAATGCAAGGATTTGGATACAGCTAGAAAACAGACAAAATTAAAGGTATTTGTACTTATAATGGACCCAAATTTGGTATTACCAATATTTTATTGAGGATAAATGGAATGTAGAGAGAAATTCTTAAAGTAGAATAGAGAATTATTATATGATTTATAAAAATCTTGTACAACATACAAAGGATACACTCTTTTCTTTTGACTATTTTAGTACTGTTGAATTGCATGTACTCCTAGATGTAATGTGGAAGATAACATTTAAATGCAAATAAATTCTTTAACTTCTCCAGGACTTATGGAAATGTGGATTTCAGGTTACAAAACTAATCTGTTTTGATTATAAATTGCCTGCATTGGGACAAAAAAAAAGGTAAATAAATAAAAATTCTACCATATTAACTGATTTTTGAGAAAATTAATGCATAGTTGACCTTTTGGTTCATGAAGACCTTATCAAATTTGGATGATTCTATGTTCCACTTTATTTAAATATAGTGAACTTTTTTTTTGCTTTTCTACTCTGAGTCAAAAGTTTAAGAAAAAGGTCTTATCATTTAAAATACCTTTTCCTAAGAAATTCTTTATGACAAATAGGAACTTTTGTAGGTTCACATATATGGTGACTCATCTCATCTCCCCTTTGTCACCTGAAAATTACTTTTCTAGTGTAAACTGGTTGATTTGTCTCAACATACTCCATACTCAACAGCACCAACATATGTAAAAATAACAACCAATTGCATCTCAATGTGTTTGTCCAAATAGGTGGAACCAGTCAGACTCTCAAGGGCCTATCTTTCTTGACCATCTCCAAAGATGGTGGTCCAGAGGATTAGCTAACCTGATTCTGATCGACAAAGATGAGTGGAAATTCTGACTTCATGACCCAGAACTGAAGCTGTGGGAAAAAAAGGGAGAAAAAGATTCAAACTCCGACATGGAGTTGTCTAGTGTAATTTCAGACAGCAAGATAAATTTCTTGGCTTTTTGCTGCTGCTCCAGATAGCTGTGGCTTCCCTGTCCTAGATCATAGCTGCATCCCTATGCTGATGTGCCAGGCAACTGAGGGAGTGTAAAATGAGTTGTCTTCTACTTCTCTTTCACTCTTTGTGGGTCTCTGAGTCCTCTGCAGTAAGAGGAAAGCCAAAATGTCTTCACCAAGAGACTAGGATCTAAGGCCCTGCCTAATTTTCAGTGTAATATCTAGTACCCAGTGTTAGAGACAGTGCGTCTGCTCCAGATAGAGCCCTGCACTTCACTGTGGTCCTCCAGATCTCTGCTGCACAAGAACCTGTTCCTCCTACAGTGTATTCCTGAGCCATACAGGTCCATGGAAAAGTAGATCATGTCTTTTTGTGCTCAAGAGACCTGCACTTTGTGTGCAGTACTTGTGTCAAGAGAAAGCTTTGCAAAGCGGCTCAGAACTTCTTGGAGAGAGTTATTTATGTGCCACATGATAAAACTTATTTAAATTAACGTCTTTTTGGTATCCCAGAGCATACAGGAGCCAGCATCTCTTCTTTTGTCATGCAGCTGCACTCTGACATTTTTTCTCACATACTGCTGGTGGCAGTACCAAGTTTTTAGGCTCTGCTCCTTTCCAGCTCATCCCATCTTTTCCATTAAGAGTCTGACCCAAAGGTTTGTTAAGAAAATGGAAGATTTTCTAGAACTCTGTCCATTCTGCCTTTGATCCCAATTGGTGTGTTCCTGAGTCTGGTACCAGAATCCAGCTCCTGAACACAGCTCCTGTCTGCTGCAGGGCCCAGTCTGGGACCCCCCGGTGCCTGCTCCACAGCATCAGTGGTGATGGTGATGTAATTACCATCAGGGGGCTTGGGTTTTATAATGGTTTTGTATATATTTGTACATATTCTATTTTATTATTGTTATTATTATTATTCTCATTAAAGCTGTTCTAGTTTCTGGTTCTATTCACCAAGTCTCTCTCCCTTATTCCTCTTCTCTTCCCCTTTGGGGAGGGAGGGGGGTTAACAGAGAGCATCTGTTATTGGTGTAAGAGGCCACCCTGACCCTAAACCGTGACACAGACATTTCTCAAAGGCACGATTCCCCCTCTGTTATCTTGAAATACCTAGAAAAGTACAGGAACATAGGACGTTGCAAACCATTGAGAGATGCAGAATGTTCCCTCATTGATGCCTGGTCCACAAGAGGCAAAGGTAAGGTTTTATCCTCAGTGTTCCCTCTTGTTTACAAGGACAGGAAATCAGGTAACGATAACTGCACTCCTCCTCCAAGCTATAGCCTGTTTACAGTGTGCATGCAAACCAGGGTGTGAAGTTGGGAAAATATACATGCTACTTCAATCATTCAGCAAGGGAAGTGATTTAGCCCAAAAAAGAATACTTTTCCTTTAATGTATTTTTTTCCCAATCTGCATGTCCTGGGACAGCTATCTGATGTGATGAATGAGAAACATAGTATCTTTAAAAATAAAATGTTCTAACATATTATTATTTTTTAAGAAATATTTTGAGACACATCTACCACTTAAAAGATTCAGAAGTCTTCTTCATGCTTAAAATATAATGAGAGAAATTACATGGAATATATGTAAATCTTTTCATGTTTTCTTTATATATAGTATCATAATCCCTAGAATGAGAATCTGCTGCATTGTTCCATTGCCAAAGTGATGTCTACAAATGAGGGCTCAGGGAATTGCTGCAGGCTTTCTGATGAACTGAGCCAACAAGCCACTGTGGACACAAGCCTGAGTGTCTCAATGAAGAAAGAAGAGGATTTCTGTATGCAAAGATATTTGTCCCTCTTCCCTTCAGTTTTCCAAAAACAGCTCCTCCTTTTTTTTTTACTGGCAATAAATGGAAATAAAATTCAAAACCTAAAAAGTCTTCTCTATCTTTTCCAGCTATATAATTTGTCCTGGTAAAAGATGTGACACTTCTTTGCAGTTGTCACTGTTTAGTTAATTAATTCAATAACTTGAAAATTCAGTATTTTAAACATCTTCTAAACACTTCTAAAATTATTTAAATGCCATTTTGCAGAGAAATTAGTTGTGAAACTATCTGTGTAACTTTCAGTTAAAATTTTGTACAAATAAATATATTCTATATGTTGTTTCAAAGAATGTTTGATCTAGTAGCTTCTAAGGGTGGAATCTTGTCTGATTGCCTTGTTGTTTAATACCTAAAAGAACAGTCTGAAAAAGACGAAAGATGTATTAGTTTGCTTAGATACACAGCATTAGAAGAGTCAGTATTTTGTGAATTACAGTACAAGATTCAGTTTAAAGGATGACATTTTTTTTTTTTCACCAGATTGCCTCCCTGCTTCAAAATACTGTGGCATTAAAGTGCCAAGAATTTTAAAGAATTTTAAATTAATATTAAATATTTTAAGCCTTTTTTTTTATGGTAAAAAATAATAAATCCAGTATACTCAAGCTACTTAATGATTTTTAAATAGATCTTATATACATTAGTGGCATGAGCACACAGGAAACCAACTAACCGAGAAAAATAGGACAGTCTTTCTCCCTGGACCCCTCGTGTCTTGTGCATGGGATTTGAAGTATGTGGCTCTATGACACTTCACTCCTTATCTTTCCTTGTGGATTTAGATAGTATATATTTAAATGCTCAGGTATCAGTGCAAAGGAGAAAACTTCCCTGAATACATTTCTATAACTACGTACACATAAGGTCATAGTATCTACAGATTTGGGGAAATAATTACTACATATTAAGGCATGAGAACCAGCAATAGCTAAGGAGCTTTCAAGGTCATAGCTGCTGAAATAATTTCTTGTACACTATAAACAGTATTTAGTCACTTCAGAAAGAACAAAACATCTATTACAGTTTTATATCACTTTCATGGTGTTTTTTGGAATGAAGTGCTACCTATGCTCTAGACTCCTTCCAGTCAATTAGAATG
This sequence comes from Chloroceryle aenea, assembly GCA_013399075.1. Taxonomy (NCBI): domain Eukaryota; kingdom Metazoa; phylum Chordata; class Aves; order Coraciiformes; family Cerylidae; genus Chloroceryle; species Chloroceryle aenea. The sequence continues at coordinate 8,554 of VWZY01012238.1, read as the reverse complement.
CAGAGTTCCTTTTCAGAAATGCTTATTTTATTCTACCACAAAGCCATATTCCCTGAGAAATCATTTGCTACTAGCCATTGTGCTTTGCTAGTCCACTCTCTGAGGTGAATCCAAATCAGTTATGGTTTGAACATAATTGTGAAGTGTAGAAATAACTATTTTTAAAGGCAGTACTCTTGCTGTAGTTTATATTCAAGAGTTTATAAGCAAGGTGGCATATTAAGAAAAGTTTGTAGTTAAAACTCAGCAAGGGAAAATGTCCCCCAAGTCAGAAGGCAGGACACACTCTATCAAATTTATAATTAATCAATAATCCCAAGAAACATAGTCATTACCAGCATTTAACGACTACTTTGTTGGTTAACAGCTCAATGTGAAGTTGAGGATTGTTAACACTCTATCAAACTTCTTGTTAAGTGGGCTAAGTTTTTATTTAAACACACTTGGATCGCAGCTGGAAAGCTGTGAGGGGAATCGGGCATTCCCGAGTGGCTAATGACCAATTTTTTTCCATCACTCAGAACACAGGGCACATTCCTTTATATTTATATAATAGTTGTTAACTACAGATGGCTGGTGCCACCCGATTTTAGTACTTTGTGTGACCTTAGCCATTTACTGTACCTGTAGCCAGCTGATGTCCTTTTGTCACTGAGCTTTTGTGGAATAACAGAACTTTATCTTGGAGTCTTTCGGAGAATCCAGCCAAGATGATANCATAGGTTGGACTTACCAAAAAGCAACAAGGAGAGAGAGTGAGGGTAACAGAAGCAGTGTCATGTATGGGTTTGTTGACTTTGTTGAAAAACCCACAACAGTGGTGGAGTCAGACAAATTCCGCCTAATCAGCCTGATAACTTATTATCAAAAGGATCTATTTCTTTGTCACGTCTGTCAGGGTAATCTGGAATTCATTATCATATTAATGTCCTGACTGGGCTCCTCTGGACCTCTGAGTTTTGTTTGTTGAAGAGCTTCCTGGGGCGTTTGAAGAAACAAAGCGCGCTCTCTGGAACATGAGGCATTCAGAGCAGCGTACAGATGGGCCCAGGCTCTTTGTTCCTCTCTGCCTGGGAGGCTGTTATGGGAAGCAGCCAACCTGCAGTCTGTCACAGTGAACATTGTCAAGTCATTGTGTACTTTTAATTGTTACTATGTACAAGGAATCTGAAAGGTCGCTCTGGATATATAGTACAAGTGCACAGAGCCCTTTGCCAGGCCAAACAGCTGTCCTGTGGTGTTCCCATATTCAGCTCCAGTCACCTTTCCCTCATTGAAGGATCCTTCTGACAGAGCAATTAAAACATACGATTTATTTACTAAACAGTCAATAAGGAAATCTTAGAAGAGTACTCTTTCACCACTTCAATGCTTCCCATGTTGCTGTCTTAACAGGTCATTTTATATTTAAGCAATTATTTCTGCCCCGATGATAATACAGACCTAGCACAATTAATTAAAAAGTAGACAGAAAACTACAATAATAACCTCAAAATACAATCCAATAGGTCAAATTGTATACCAAATTCTGCTCTTAGATGTTCCTAGATAAAACGAAGCTCCCTAAATTTGCCTGACCTGCAAGAACTGCATTATTTTCTTTAAGACGTGAATATTTCTTTAGAAGACTGTGTAGTTTCTCATTTATATCTGCAGTATAAAAGAATCAGTCTTAAAGGAAAATTTAATTTTGTATGGTGTCAATAATCCTTGGCTGTAGAAGCACTACTCACCAGGAAGTCTACAAGCCATGCTCAGTCTAGATATGCTAATATTTGGTTTCCCATCATGCATCTCAGCTTTTGTTTAGAAAAATATGAGTGCTTGCTAACCACAGCTGAACACTAATATGATAGTATTTCTAAATCTTTGCTAAGTTAATGTGGTTTAGCAATACTGTTATGTAATTATTAGGGTTAAGACAGAAATATGAAGAGGTATGCAGTTCCTTCCTACTCTGCCTATCCCAGATGGGCAAAATATGAAGAAGCCACACAAAATGCGTTGTGAAGAATATGGTCATTCTCATGTGGCTGTGCTGTATTAAAACTTGATAATGAAGAATATATAGTTGTATACCGAAATGGGTATTTTTTAACTTGGTACTGATTTCCAGCTCTTTGTGGGGGTGTGGTGCTTTTCCTTCTTCCTTTCCCTGTTTGTTTTACCTGTTCCTTATCTTTACCTTATGCTTTTTTTTTTTTTTTTTTTTTTTAATATAGAACACCAGAAAAACTAGTTTGGTATTGTAGAAACATAAGATAATGAAAATAATTTTCAGAGTTTTCCAATACCAATTTCAGAAATCCATTTATGACAATGGGATAGATTTTTACGATATTTGTTGTTAGTATTATTGTTATTCTCCAGTGCTTCCTAATGATCCTGATTATAGAAATGAAAACAGTGAGACTTATATAATGAAATTTGTGAAATTTATTATGGTGAAAACCTTTCCAGCTCATGTTACTAACAACCACTTAACTGCATTTCTCAGACACTCTTTGATTACACATATAGTTATATATTCAATGTTCAGGTATTAGTTATAACTCAACTCCATCTCCAGCATCTATCGGATGAAGATCACTAGCAGATCACCTCTGTTTGCAAACCCTTCTCATTTCCCTGAAAAATTCTTAAAAACCTTGTGTTCCCAATTTAGCTTTTAAACCGACTGATCTATGACACAGATCACTGCAAGGAATTTACTAGTATTACAGAGAAAGAATGAAAAAACTTACATATTCTCCATCACTAACTGCTACAAAAATAATTTCCCCAATGGGATTTAGACCTTAGTTTGCAGTAATTCTTCAACTATTATTGTATAAAAAAAAAACCAACCAACATTTTTCTGAATAAGGAAAAAGTACTGTATTGCTCAAACTGGGATTGTATCTGAGCACTCCAAAGAAATCTTTAGGTGGCCATAAATAAACCCACCATAAATTTTTGTTTAGAAGTCCTCAGTGTTGATCAAGTAACTGCAGGCACTGAAGTCTGCAAAGTACAAGGTAAAGCATGCCAAAGAAGGACCCTATGTAATGGCTAAAACAGGCGGGATTTAGTGATGCATTTGTACTCAGTACACTTTTTACAGCCTTTCATCTGGGATTATTNTGTCCTTTTGTCACTGAGCTTTTGTGGAATAACAGAACTTTATCTTGGAGTCTTTCGGAGAATCCAGCCAAGATGATATAATGATTACCACAGAAATCAGTAGTAAAAAGTATAAATACCTTTCAAAACTATCACAACCTGTGCTGAAGTCAAAAGGAACTGCAGCATACGCCACTTCTCAAACCTGTGGAAGTTTCATGCAACTTCCTTGAATTGTACAAATAAAACATCAATACTTTACCTGAAAAAGTTTCACCTACTCTCCCATTGTTGGTAATCAACCACAATTACAATTTTAGTCAGAATCAGATTTATTCGGAAAGACCAGAAAGCAAATTAATTTACCTTGTTGAGTGAGACAACTGGATATTAAATTTCCAAAGTCCACTAAACTAATTCAGTTTAGGAACATTAACTGAAATGCAAAGTCATACCTCTGAATTAACTGCATATTTTCACCTGAACTGCAACAATCAGGCGTTTTACTTTGTTTCATGTGGTAGCAGAGTTGTTGCTACTTTTACAGTTCACAATAACAGGTACCAGCATTTTCACTGCAACTG
>VWZY01012237.1:617694-644752 GCA_013399075.1 Chloroceryle aenea | reverse complement strand
AGCCCCAGGTCTGGTTTTAATCCAAAAAGACTTTTTGCCTTTCCATAACTAAGGACTTTTTATGCAAAGCTGGCCGGGACTTTGCTAACCGTAACTGAGGACTGTGTCCGGGAAAGGGTGAAGTTACTCCTCAAGCCACTGCTCTAGTTTTCCAGATGGGTAATCTCAAGTGTTTTAGCCAAGGCCACACAGCAAATGCCTATCAGAATGAGGGAGATTGTAGTCTTCAGTTACTGCCCCAACTGCCAGTGTCCCCCTGGACAGAAGCGTGTTGTTACAATGGCTGTGTACAGCTGCACTCAAAAGCACTTGCACGATACAGGTGTTTGGGAACAACAACATCCAGTCCCAGGCCGTTTGCCTGTAGCCCGCGTCCTTCGCTCAGCTCCAAGGCTGGAGGCTGTTGCTGTTCTCGCTGATGCAACATACCAAGGGCTGGGGTGAAGGAGAGTGCATACCTCGTGCCAGAGGTAGGAGCTCCCCTTTGGCTATGATGGAAAGCACAGCACATCCAAATCAAAGATAGGAGGGGGTTGCTTTGCACTGCTGTGCTCCGGACCTATCTGAGGCAGTCTTGCTCTTTGCTGCGTGCGTAACGTTAACAAGAGAAAAGATCATAGCACAGCCCAGGTTTTCATCTGAACATGTCCAGGCTGGCACAGAGTTGGGTTAAGGACAACGCACTTCTGTAGGTTTGATTTGTGTAGGAGCTAGGGGCAGAACTAGGGAGGGAGTGGGAAGCCTGAATATCTGGTCTGCTGCTGAAAAATGTAGGCCACTGACTTGAAGATGTTGCAGGTTTATTTGATCTAGTGTCATATGCTAGACATTTTGTCACAGAATTCTCTTCCTCGGTGTCTGTAAATTATTTCCATTAAATAAAAATAGAAGGTACAAGCCATCTAGGATTAAACCAACTGAAAGAGCCCTGCCTTCCCGCAGCAGTAATGTTGGAATATTTTTATTACTTGCTCAGTGTTGTTGATGTGCTTGACTCCCTGTTACACGTAAAGATAATACCTCCCTGAAGAACTCGGGCTGCATTGATAAGAAAGGCCAGTTGGGAGATTACATGTCATTCACCTCCTTTAGTAAAAGTTTATGCCATGTATCTTATCAAAACGATACAGACTTTCAAGAGCTGTACCTCGGTAAGTATACATACTCATTTTTGGCAAACATTTGCTGTGGGCTTTTTTGTGAGTGGTTCTCTCCCTCCTCTCCCCTCCCCTGCAGTCAGTTCTGTTCATTCAACTGTAGTCATTCAGCTGGACTCATTGCATCATTTCTGCTGGAGAGGAGGCAGCAGGAGGTGCAGCCATCAGGAATACTATCAGTTGTGTGATCCATGGACATCTAGTCACGTTGTGCTAACAAGGACTTGCATCCTAAGATAGATTCATTACTCATCATCCTTGACAGAATGTCTGGTGCCTTGTGTGACAGTTAAACACCAGGAAATGATGCAGGAGTTCTCATGCTCTGGTGTACCTGTCTTTCCTCGTGCTCCAACAGACGACGGTGTACCTTGAGAACTGCACTGCCCATGCTTAATACAAAGAGCAGCTCCTTTCAGCTTTTTGTATCATTAGTTGCAGCTCTCTGCCTAGATCTTCCATATTCTGCTGGCTGGATTTTTACAGTAGTGTGTTGTACATATTTTGCAAGTTACAGCTTGAAACTTCCTCCTTGCAGAGGTTCTGTCATTTGAGGAACCCCACCCTGCCCTTCGCTGAAGATGTGCAGTCCCAGGCTGTGCCTGAGCATGTCTGGGGAGGCAGGTGCAGCCTGGCTGGATCCTCAACCTTGCCTACAAATAAACACTGTTTAAACAAATTGGACTAATAAGAACATTCAGGAGTCAAGCAATAATAAGGACAAGTTTTGCTCTCTAGTCTTCATTCCGTGCTTTTCCCATCCCCTCTCCCTGAGTTATAATCCAGAATATATGACATGACCACGTTGCTATGGAAATCGATTACAACATAGAGCTGTATAACAATAACAGTGGTTAATAGCACCTTTGTTGAAAATAACAACATCAGGTTAAAGTCACTTTAAGAATCCCTCACATTTTCTTGCTGCTGTTGCAAATAAGGAGTTACATAAATTTAAGCATTTATTTTCTAATATTTTAAGAAGAAAAATAATTTTTCCTTAACAGAAACCTGTGAGGTACAACAGAGCCTGTAAATGCAGCTGTATTCTTCCTCATATGCCCAGCACTTGTATAGCCTTCAGGTCTGCCCTTCAGCCCAAAAAGATGGCAACGCTTAAACCACTCCATGTTCTTCAAACCGCAGAGCCGAGGGAGCAGATCAGAGCCAGGTTATTTCTATGCTCAGAGCAAGCCCTCTGCTCATAGCTCGGTCCAGGTCTGTGGGAACTGCAGGTTTTCACCTTCTGTGCAGTTTCCTCCTCGAATGAGCTCGTTGTAGAGTCACCTGATTCCTCCCCAGTACTGTGAGATCCACCGTGTTCGTCGCTGCCAGCGTCTAAGGGATCGATCCTCAAGCAGCACAGGCACGACTACCCACAGGGTCTTGTCCAAACTAGTTCTACAGTTTGGTGAGGACCTAGCTCGTTACCACACAGACTCCTCAGTGGTGCTCTGCTTCAAGGCTGTCAAGTCTTCATACTGATAACAGCAGCTTTCCTTGTTGCTTAAGGATCTCAGAGTCTGGGTAGCTCTTTTTACAAAGCCTATTAAGCCTTTTTGGCTGTTGTTCCGTAAGGAAGGCTAGCAAAGTAGTCACCAGACTTGTCTGGATTTTTCATCTGGGCAACAGTGGAGTTCCCACACAATTTTGAGCCCATTTGGTCTCAGTGCAACATCCTACCTGGCTCACTATTCAGGACTTTCTCTGGCTGCCTTGTGCAGGAAGCGGCTGTGTTGAATGGAGACCTCCACCCATGTCTCACATATCTGTGTATGCTGGGCACATAGTTACATATGCTTCAGTGAAAGATCCCTTTGTGTGTGAAGGTTTACATGCCAGCTGCATGCTACTGGAGTTTCCCTGCTGGCAGGACCTTCTGTAAACTGATGTAGGACTAATAATTATTCTAAAGCCTTTTGGCTAGCTGGTACCAGTGTCCCTTGCCTCTTGCAGGACAATGCTGTAGTCTGTCACATGAATGCAATCCCTCCACCTCTATTTCCTCCATCATGTTACTTGCAGAGGAGGGCCCAGAGGGGCAGTCAGTTTAAGCTTTAGCAGCAGATCCTATGGATACTGTTTCAAGGTTACCGTTTTCATCTCTGAAGATACAGGTAGTGATGTGCCCTGGCTGTTTGATTGCTCTAGGTGAGCACACTCCCCATGAATGTAATGCAGCCCAGATGCCTCTGGAGCCAGCCTCAGCCTGGACAGAACAAGAGCTAAGGAGCTCAACACTCTGTCCTCCGTGGCCCCTCTCCTTGGAGAGATTCTCTGCAGCTACTCTATTTTAACACCTTTCACTACCCATTTTAACAGGCCTTCAGAGATGCAGATGGGCATTTGAGGGTAATGTTGTAGCTGCAACAGCATGGGGCTGAACTGGCCCAAACTACCTCCTGCCAGTCCAGCAGTACTCCCCAGCCCCCCGTCAGCATACACTGCATCAACCTCTCCTGCCGCGGTGCAAGATGCGGTTCCTGTTGCTTTTGTTGACCCTGCAGGAGGAGTGCCTGGTCTGCTGCTGGTTTAGCAGCAGCTGATGGACATTATTTCCATCTTTCCTCCTCACAACAGAAGAACCCATCGAGATACATGAGATATCATTGAGATATGGTTTTGCCATTATCTTTTAGGTAGCTGCTCTAGTTTTCCCTTAGTGATGCAGTCCATTTGCCTGTCAACAGGCTTCACGGTGCATAAGCTTCTGGTTTACTTTCCCCAAGGATTATTCTGTCCCAGGGTCCCAAGTCCATTCAGTCAGCAGTTTGTCCTCCTTTGAGCACACAGCTAGAGGGGCCTGTTTGCCACAGCAAGGCAAACCACACCAAGTCACACATTTAATTTGCTCTTACTACTAATCCTTCCTGTAATTCCTCTGGCTCTTTCCCTGCTGGGTCTGATAAATTCATATAGCTGGTTTGCTGCAGGTCCAGGGGTCCTTAGAGAGGCAGGTTACACTTAGTACTTTGTTTGCAAATACATCAAGGAAGCTTTGTATATGACAGAAGCATTGCATTTCCTCCAATGCTTTTGTCCTCTTTGGGAAGTTGTGAGGTTCAAGTAGGTATGTGTGAAGAACATGAACAATGAAAGGTCACGAGTCCTTTCTAAGCATCACTGTTTATTTGGAAGATGTTCGGATTAGAATGAAGTGCACCTTCCTTTGGACAGAAGAACCACTGGTGTTTCTTACACCCATAGTTGGAAATACAGGTACACCCATGATTTTGGCCTGCGTGCCTTTCCAGTGTCTCTTAGAAATTCTTGAGCTTACAGTGGTGCTGACTTGCGACTGCTTATTTCCTTATAGAAATTAAACTGCTGAGTGTGGGCAGGGATGGTTGGTGTCAGGAACTATTCTAAAATGGAAATACACCTCTTCTGGGACTTGAGTCAAGATCTGGAGAACCTTAGCCTGAAATAGGGAATGAAGTAAGAACAAGTGCCAGAGGCAAAGGCAAGAAACGAAAACTAGACAAGCTCTTCCCTTCAGCAGGCGGGGAAGGAAAGAAAGGGAGAGAGTTTTCTGGTTTAAAATGCCTGGGAGACGCTCTGAAGCTGTTCTGATGGACAGAAAAAACATAGGAGAGCCATATGGTTGCATAGGCAGAAAATCTGCAGTGCAGCAAAGGCACTGGAAATAAATGAGATGGTTGACCAGTAGGTGATGAGGGGAAGAGTCCCTAATTACCCATTTGTCCATGAATAAGATGCAGTGAGAGGTTCCTGGATGGGAGACAAGAGATGATCAACGGCAAGGTTGTCACAAGATGAAGGCTCTTAAATGTGGATCTTGTCAAATATCTCAGGGGTCTCTATTGTTATGTTCTCCTTGCAAACAAGGATGTGTAACACAGGTTTTAGGAGACAAAGATGTGACGTTCTCAGGAATGCTTACAAATTAAATACTACAGGGGAAAGAACAAGAGGGGATGTTGAAAAAATGTGAAGTGATGAATCCTATCAAACCAGCAGGACTTGGCACACTGGTGATAGGTGAATGAGCCAGAGGTAGTAGGTGAAATTCATGGCATATGCAGTTGCACACACTGTGAGGAAACCATTTTGCTCAGCGTCTCGCCTAGTTTTAAATTAAAGGTACCAGAGTATTTGGGGGAAGAGCTGATTGCCAGTGGATAATTTACTGGAAGCTCACTTCTATGAAACTGGCATCTTTGGTCAGAAAGCAAACGCTGGGATGCATGAGGAACAAAATGCTGACTGCTATGTGCAGCTTTGTACTGCCATTACAGGAACCAGGGGTCTGCCCTCATCCAGAAGAGCATTGGTGACCCTATCTTGAAAATGATAATGAACTGCTTAAAGCAATTTGGAGGTAAGCCTGTGAGAACAGCCAGAGACATGAAAAAATGTCTCCACACAACAGCAGAAGTGCAGTCATTGTTTATTTATTCTACAGCTAAAGCCCCTTAGTATGCGTAAGACTCTGTAGACAAATAGGACAGGTCTGTGCCTGAGGAAGTTGCCTTCTGAGCAAGACAGAGCATGACCAAGGGAAGCAAACCAGAAGAAGTGTGTTGGTACATGTGCAGAGCAGTGAGGCAGTGGGAGGCAGAGAGCCACCAGAGAGGGGAGGTCAGGGTCAAGGGTGTCACCAGAGCCCTCCCAGGATATGCGCGTACCATCCAGGAAGGCAGGTCCCTCTGGTGCTGCTGTGCCAAGGTAAAGCTTGTTTCATTATCTATGAGGCATCTGCGAGGCGTGACCTGTCTGCTTACAGCTCCAGTCCTGGAGGAAATATCCTCCAGACTCCAGAGATTTTTTTCACTGACTTCTTTTTCTACGTATGCGGCTGCTTGTGCAGCAGCTCCATATTTGTATGCACGGAAAAGCACCCGGATTGCACAAACAGCAATGGAAATTCAACACATTTTGAATTAAAAATCAAATCTGGGGGGCATCTGTGTTGCTTTAATATTCATGCACTCAAGATTTATTTGTGCAAATGAATTTTAAGTCCAATTCTAAATGTGAAAAATTTGGAATTGCACATTTTATTGTAAAACTCTCATGAAGTCACCAACCATGGTGCAAGATCCCTATCATTCGATGTATGGAACTGGTTAGCACATCAGTAGACCTAGAAACGTTCATCACACAGACTAATCATTCTGAGTGATGAAAACTTGAGTATTTCCTAGTCTAGCTGCAGCTAATTTCAGAACAGAAGAAGATAATATTAATAGAATATGGTTTTGTTGCACATTACTTGCTCGGTTCTAGCATTATGTATGCAAATCAGGTAATTTTGTACCTAATTGCCTGATTTGCATGCATAAATGTCAGTTGCACATGTGCAAATGATTTCATTCAAATGTAGTATATGCCTGATATGTAGAGTGGCTGGAAAGTTGAATCTATGTATCTGGATCACTCAGAATTTACACTGAGGGAAAAAGCAAAATTTGTCACCACTTCTGGAGGTCAGATGAAGTAGGGGGGCTTCCTTGGATGATTTTGCAGGGGCAGCAACTCTGAAACTGTGCATTTTTCCTGAGAAATGAGCAATGCCCAGAGAGAGAAGTCAGGAAAAAGGGGGGGGGTGTGGGGGGGTGGGGGGGGTGGGTGGATCTTGTTGCTTTAAATGCTGTAAGAAAATCCCAGGAAAATGTGACACTTGCCAAGTGGAAAAAGACATAATCACTCAGAAGGAAATGTGTCTTTCAACGTCTAAGGTGGTTTAACAGACAATGAAACCTAAGATGAAAAGTGTAAAATACAATAGTAACATCTAAGTGCATTAGATTTTTTTCAGGTGGTTTCACGGCTGTTAAAGGAATTGGACTGACTGCTGGTGTGAATTACGTTAGGAGAGCTTAGGAGAAGAAACTGTGGGCAAGGGATAGAAAAGCTTCATTTGCTCTGCCATGTCATGAGTTTCACCTCTCATCTGGATGAGAAGGAAGATCTGGACCTGGAAGATTAGCAGAAAAAGAACAAACCAGGCTCAGGAGCCTGTTTGTTTATGGGTCTCCGTGAGCAGCTCCCCGTACTGGGATCGAATGCATTGTCACCAGCAGTTTTCATAACAATGTGGCAGGGCAGGAAGTGTCCCCAAGGAAGGGAACTAAAATTACCAACAGCATTTTTTACTGTGGCATCAGCTGTAGTCTAATAAACAGTGCTAGGCTGTTTTCTCCCTATTACTCAGAACTCCTCTGCAAGCTTTATTTGCATACACATGGGTGACAAATGCTGCTAAAATAAGCATGTAGAAAGAGGAGAAGCAATTTGGGAGCACATATGGACTCACAGCTCCATATTCTCATTCACACTAGTATGAAGTACAAGCAGGGTCAAACCAGGTATGGGATATGCTCCTTCCAAGGTTCTTTCCTGCTGGCAAGAGCTGTAAAGAGTTATGGGTGCAGATCAGAACCTGGCACGCAACACCCGCCTGTCCATCGAAGGGCAGGTTTGCGTAGCCCTGCGGACATGAGTGCTCAGACATTTCTGACCAGCACAGCTTTGCTGGTGACAGCTGTAGTGTCGATATGATTGTAATGGCACACCTGGGATTTTCTTGGAAAAGGTTATTTAACCTGAGAAAGGGAGACAAGCTGGAATACATTTTACTTTCCTTAGGAAGATGCAGTGGCATGCAAGGAGGGGAGGGTAAGGAAAGATGCTAAGCACTTTTGCATGGTGTGACTGGAAGGCTGTGCTCTGTGTGAGGAGCCACAAGAGAACTGAGATGTAAATGAGAATCAAACTCACCTTTTCCTCCTGTTCTGTCAGTGGGAAAGAGATCACCTCTTGACTAACTGGGTCTTGCCTCTTTCTCTGCACGCTAACCTCATAAGAGCATGCAAAGCTCTGTACGAAATAAATAAACCCCAACCCTGGGCTGCATTCCCAATTCACTCTCTGAATAATGAGCTAAAGCACAGCTTCCATCAGACTGGAGAGATGCTCTGTTATTTGACTATTTTCATTCCATCATAGAATAAAAAGACACTTTCTGTTTTCCAGTTTTTCAGCAGGAGTGACAAGCACTGCCTGGTAGCCTTGGATATGGAAGGTTTGTTTTTCACAGAATGTGTATGAATTGGGTAATATTAACTTCTTCCTCTTGATAGCTTCCCGTTCCTCCCCGGTTCAGTGTTCAGGATTGATTCCACCCTTGATCTTTTCCGAGCCTTTTACTTTGTGTTTTCTGCAACTGAGGCATTACTGCCTGTTGGGATGCAGGACTGTGGTGGGCAGCAGTTCATGAAACTGAACTGAAACTGCAAGTGCATCTCAGCAGTGCAGAGCATCCAGAACAGACTCTGTTTGAGTGGCCAGCAGCCCAGACAGAATTAAGATCCAGGGAAAGGGGAGAGGGTTGGCACTCTGCATACCCCGCTACCTGAACCACTGCTTTCCATAAAGCAAAGCCCCATAAAGAGGCTGACACTGTAACTGTGCTAGGAGAGGACAAACTCGTACCGGAATCCCAGAAGGAAAAAAGCATGTGCATTGTTCATCTTTTTGCTGTCACCTCGGAGATTACTTTCGTTTCTTGACTCGGACCTTACGTTGGTTCACAACACATGTTGCAGAGGGATACAGCTTTCTTTTCATTCCTCCCCCCCCTTCTTTTTTGTAATCCCTGGTTGGCAGCTGAAGTGATCTAACATTTCTATATAGCTGATAAGAGAAATGATTGCCAAGGAGAGAATTGTTTCTCGAGTACATCCCTCCCCTTGGGTTAAATATAGGTTGCAGCATCTCAGTATAATGAAGAGACTGGAAAGCATTTATGCACTGGTGTAGGTTCTGCTTTGTAGTAATGGAGTAAAACATTCACAGTTGTGAAAATCATACCTGCAAAGACAGGTTTAGTCTGCCTCTGCCTTCCTGTGTTCATACACTCAAATAGTTCCCATTTAACCAAATCCTCTAGCCTTTGTGTTTTATTGCCTCGTGAAGTGCTGTTGGCTGCAGCATCCTGGTTTATTATCTTAGCATGTGCACTGCAGTACTCACAGTGGTGGTGTACTGCAGGATTTCACAGGGCTTGGACCAGGAATGTGCAATCCTTTTGACTATAAAATATGAAAGCAATTCTGGAGACGTTTTACCCCTGTGTAAAATCAGATCTGTATTGTATTATTGTCACCAAAGATACTCAGTTTAGAGTCATAAACTCTTTGCTTTGTAACTTGAAATCATCTGTATCGCTAGGATGGAAATCTTCAGATCCAGAAAGTGCTTAAAATTCAATCTGTAAAATGAAGCCTGAGAAGCATTTAGACTTTCTAATTCAGACACAATCTCCATATCTTTCCTACGGATGCACATGTATGCACATGCATTCCCAGTCCTTCGCATGCATCCAGGAGCTCTCACATTCACAAACTCACACGCGTTTGCAGGCGCTCTCCACGGAGCGCGCATCCTGCAGCAGAGCTGTAGAGAGGGTATTTCTGAAGACAGAACGAGATGACTGTAAATTGACACTTCCACCCACGAATGAAAAAAAGCCAAGAAAACCTCAGTAGAGAATGAGTTTTGTAATTAATGCTGAACAATTTTCATTGACAAAGCAAAAAGAAGCAAGTGGATGGCTGATTTAAATGTTGAATGATTAATACATGGAGAGGCGGCTGAGGGAAAAGACAAATTCAGGAGCAGCTATGGAAATTTATGTATGAGAGAGCACCATATTCTGATCTCAGTTACACAGTTGTAAATCTGTTATCTTAATGGAATTATTCAGCTTTTATATTTGCATAGCATAAGTGAAAATGGAATTTAACCCAGGATGCGTTTGTGATTCTGTATTTGCGTGACTGAAAGGGAGGAGATGTGTATGTTTGCATGTGATAAACTGCAAATGCATGAGGCTGTTTGTATCTCTTGGTGAGAAATGTAAAGAATGAACGTGTGTGTGATTGTGTACGTGCATGCCAGTTGTGGGGCTGTCTGACTGAGTGGGAGGGTGAGAACGTGTTTGTTCCTGGACTCCCTAGATGAGTGAAAATGGCTCCTGGAAATGCTGCTTTGGATTAGAGAGACGGCTGGAGAGGTGGGGATTTCATTACCTTCCTCTTTGTGTGATGCTTTGGAGCTGGTAATGTAAAAGCAGAGCTATAAATAATCCAGTCACACCTGTGGTGTCCTCGAGATTTATAGTGCCTGCTAATGCCAGAATCTTTGGGGTGTTTCACTACACAAAGCAAAATGAGAAATACTCATCCCTCAAACACCAAGGCAATGCAGACCCCACCTGTCTTTTCTCATGTGCCAGGCAAGGGGAAATTCTTACTACCAGACATGCAGTTTTACTCCTACATTTGTGTGCAATGCCCACCACCGTGTGTAGTGCTCTTTCTCATCCTTGCCTCGACAGCTGGGGCTGAGCACAACCTGCCGTGGGTGTGTGAGCTGGGAGAGCAGGGTGTGGAGGTCACAGGCAGCAGATTGCTGTGTGCAAGCTTTTGAGATGCAGGGGCTGTATTTTTAGCTGCTCCATATTCTCTCCTGGCTGGGATATGATGCTGAGGAGTTTATTGCTGTAACGATGTGCCTAGAATACCAGGCAGCCTCAGAAATTTACTGTGCCGCAGAGCCCTGACTCAGTGCTGCTCTGTGACTTTCCTGTATTACTTCCACGCTGGAAAGAGAAAAAATGGCTCCTTGTGTTCCCGGCTGCTGCTGGCGCTGGAGGGACAGCTGCTGTGATTTAGTGAGGAGCCCTGTTGCAGGGGAGAACAGCAGCTCTAGATCTGGCTAAACTGCACTTTGCTCAGAGAAGCTGCCCTCAGATTTCTTCTCTATGACTGTACATTTTTGTCCGAATGGTAGAAATAAACACGCTCTGCTTTCCATCTGTGCATTTCCCAAACATGTCTGCAGTGCCCCTCCAAGTAGGTTGTTTTTTTGCAGCTGTGCACACTAAATGTTTCCAGCATGCCAGGGACACTTTACGGGTAGTTCCTCAGTGCAGCATTTCAGGGGAGGCCAGAGAGATGATCACGAGTGGATTTCTGCACACTGAGCTGTGAGGAAGGTGGACAGCCAGCAGCCCTGCATCCACAGGGCTAAGAATTTGCTAGGGATGCTCCCTGTGGTGAATCCTGCAGAAAATGAAATGACATTTGTGGCTCTTCTGTTGCACTGGTGCAGGTGCACCTGGAGGCTTGAAGTGGTGATTTGCACCCTAAAACTCACTGGAGTTGTGAGACACGGTACATTTGCAAAGTAAATTTCTGTATATGAAAGATCAGCACCAGACTTCCTGACAGTGTTAATCCTGAGGAGCCGAGATTGTCCCTCACGAGTCCGGTGAGACAACACCAACGTTAGATGAAGGATGGTTTGTGCCGTCGGAAGCGAGAAACAGTTACGGGATGCACTGAAGAGTCCCGGCAGAACACTCCCAGTCCATCCGCATGAGAAACATGGAAAGAGTCCCCGTATTCTCCGGGGGTCTGGCTGTATCATACTCCTCAAGGAGAGGACTTTCCTCCATCACTGCCCGAAGGAGGATGGAAATAAGGAGCTGAAGCCCATCTGCTCTTTTGCTCGACTGCGAGCTCTGCTCGAGGCTCCCTGCTGCCCCCTTGTTGCTGGAAGCAACACTGGGAATCCAGCGGACTGTCGTCTTGGCGCTGTGATGTGAGCTGGACTAACACCCTCACATTCACGGGAAAACAACAGACCTCGGATCGGAATGTCTGTCTCACTGCCGTGGTATCTGAGTAGCAGGTACAGCCATCGCAGCTGGAAGGCCTGTGCTGCTCTGAACTGCTGCTGCGTTCTCGGAAGCACAGACAGGAATGAGGGGCAAGCTACAGAGAGGAGAGAGAGATTCGTAGGCAGAGGCAGGATCTTTCTTCAACTTTTTCCTCTTGCGAAATACAGAAGAGCTTCCAGCCGGACAGGCTCTCTCGTCACGCGCTTACTTTCCTTGTGTGCTGAGGTCACTACAGAAACATGTTGCTCTAGTAAATGCTGGAGAGAGGCTGCAGTGACAAGAGTGTTTCCTGTCCAAAGTGGCCCTGCCAAACGCCACACACACAAAGCTTGGAGCAGCTCCGTGCGGGTGCGGGATAGCTTGCATTTTGATTCTGTGTTATTCAGGCTTTGCTTTGCTTGGGTTGCTAGTGCTCGGAAGTTGTTGCCGTACACACTGTGCACAAGAAATCTATTTTAAATTATTTTAGTGTCTCGCAGCTCAGTTCCTGCTTGGTTTGCTGGTTGGTTTCTTTTCTGAAATAAAAATAATGACACTGAATTCTAAATTGCTCCTTGTTTGCAAAGGCCAGTGGCTATGAATGGGATACGAAGAATGAACTCTACTCTGTCCAGTCATGAATGGTAGCCAGGTCAGGGCTGAGCCATGTTGGCAGGAGGCAGGGATGTGGGAAGCTTGCCCTGCCATTATCTGTTCTGTAGACGAGCAGCAGATTTAATTCTCAGAGGATCTCAAGCCTATAATAAAATCTCAATGGGAATAAAAAACCCTGACCCAGAAGGCAGTGGCATGTTCTACTTGTCCTCCACAGTCGTGAGTCTAAGTGTGGCTGTGCATCAAGGGAGCTGTGTAACAATTTTGTGGAGCCTGAGCAGCAGCAGAAGAAACCCATCCCCCAGTGTTCTGCTGAGGTCTCCGTGAGGTACGGATTTGTACTGCTAGGGAAAACCAGAAGGAAAGTCAGAGTGTCTCTAACACATGTAATCTGCAGAGAAAAAATACACATTTGCATGTCTGTTTTAAGCAAAGACTCTGCTGCTGAGGGAATACTGCTGTGCATACTTCTTCCCTTTTGTGTGCTGTTTCCTAGGCCCACACTCATGACCATGCAGTGAAAACCTGTCATTTCCTTGAGCTGGCATCGCTGGGTGACCTCATGCACCTTCAGTCATTTCAGCATTTTCAGCTTATCCCTCCTTAGGTTCATTAGGAAAATATTTAGCATCTGAAGAAAGGAAGGTGCCCTCTGTGCTCCCCACAGCCAGGCCAGTAAAAACAGAGCCCCAGAGCACTTTCTGAGAGCACGGGGGTGATTCCAGGGCACTTCAGGGAGAAACGGGTCACACCTTGTGACCAGACCCGCTCACGGCGACCCTCGGCGTCCGAGGATGTTCGCACGGTGATTCATTTTAAACCCAAACAAATCGGATTTTTAATCTGTCACGGATGGCTTTTAGAGAATTCTGGGTGGCTGGGGTGAAAATCTGATTCACTTTAGTTTGGGGGTTCGTGGGTTTTTCCCCTATGGGTCTCTTTAATCACACATGCACAAGCTCGTTACCGGAAGAGTTCCCGAACCTTTCAGCACTACCGTTGTGTGTGCCCGTTTACGTGTAAGGGAAAACGAAATGGAAGCTGTTATCTGAAGGGAGCTGTCATTGCGGTGCCAAGGCAGGGAGCTGCTCATGTTTATTAACACAAAATGTGAGACAAATGGTGCCTCCTCCTAGCCAGCTTCTGACCTCGACAGCGAGAGCTTCCCACTAAGCTGGCTGTTTACGGCCCCGCTCCAGTGTCCATCTTGGGGTTTGTGGGATGCAGTTTCTATTCCCGGCCCTCCTTTCGATCGGGCACGAGCAGCACATATTCCTCTGCCTTCATCCCCGTTCCCAGGGTATGCTGATGTCTTGCTTTCCCCCTCGCCTCTCCCAGCGCAGCGAGGGAGCTGGGACAATGATTTGCAGAGCACGAAGGGGCCTGGAGCCAGGGAGTCACCCTGCTGCTGTGTGGGGAAAGCTAAATTTGGAAAGCGGGATTTCTCCTGCACTGCCAGGCCTGGGTGGGCAGTACCACCTCCCTGTGACTCTGCAAAGCAAACCACCTCCCTGGCGTGAGCTCCCCTGCTCTTCCTCCCTCCCAGGAAGAAAAGCCCTCGAGTGCGGCAGCAGGAGCCGATTCCGGCCCGGTGTTGGGTCCTTCAGGAAGGGNCTCGGCCGCGGCCGCTTTAATAACTCGCTGGAGCTCCAACCACCAGATGCAATTTATGGCGAAGCAGGCGCCCAGGCATTTTTCTCTCTATGAAGACTAAGCAGATCTCTGATTACCGCCCCCTCCCCCAGCCATTACCTTCCCCCGCTTGCTCTGCTAATGGAAAAATGTTATGTGTCTGTGCTTTTCCCCAAGCCCCGTTTTCAGGAAATGGTGGAGAATGAGGAACTAACGCACGCGTACACACGTGCGTTTGCGGGAGAGATCGCTTTTACTCGCTGCTCTTCAGCCACGCAAAATTCCTCCCGCTAGCAGAACTGCTGGTTCTTTTTCCACAATCGTACGACCTCGGCTAGGAGCAAGGCAAATTCTAGGATTGATTTGTAGGAAGAAAGTCCCCCTCCCTCCCTCCACCTCACCCAGATCATCTGAAGTCTGAGTCATTTCACTGCATAATGCAAACCCCACTGCTTTTCAGATCTCCCTGCTGCAACGAGGTCTCGAAACAACCCCCAAGCAAATAAACCAAGCCTGGGAATGATGAACAGGCAAACCAAATTCAAGTTTTCATTTTGTATTTGACGGTTGTAAACAGTAGATGGGTGCATTAAAAAAGCAGTGCACAGATAGGCAGACAGATACCCTCTCCTATTTAAAAAACCCGTTCATTTTCTGTCTGAGGGATGAATTCTTCCTCTCACTCTCTCCTCTCTTCCGGATCTGCATGATCATTTGCTACGTATATTATGAATTACTATTTAGGGATTCAAAGCAATTCCCCAAATAAATTTCACTGGATCAATAAATTATGATTCTGCTTTCTTTTCTAAATCAAGGGAAAGAAAAATATTAAAAATAAGTAAATGTCTTCTTTTTAGCCAAATACAACAAAAATCTGAGTTAAACAGAAGTGCCCATTTCTGAATTCTGAGGGCTCACACAGAAGCCCTGTGATTCAATTGTTTTCTAACTTGTTTTTGCTTTCCCTTTTCCTTTCTGGAAAAAAAAAAACCCTATCTTTGGCACAGCAGCCCTGAAAAATGTCATGTACTGCTCTGAACCCATTGAGCGGGTGTCCATACAAGGCATCACAGATCAGTCCTTCGTGACTGCTAAATATTTATCAGCAAGGCAAATTCCTCCTAGGTTACAGCCAGTACAGTTTGCAGTGACCTGCCTCTGTGCTTTCAAAAATGATTAGCAAATTCTTGCAAAAAGCCCAGCTCCTCATTCAGCTGGAATAGCATTTTCCTCTCAGCCTGGAGATAGATGGATTACTGTGCAGCATACACTGCAAGGTTCCTGGTAAGGAAGTAGCAACATATGGGAGCACTCAAGTTCCAGAAAGAAGAGTATAAATTTGATATTTCCATGTGCCTTTGGTCTGATGTATCTGCCTAGCTGTGTTTGCAGTGACCTGTGCCCAGCCTGTACTGGGATCACGTTACTGGTCTCCAGTACCGAGAGATGCACCTGCATGCACACACGCAGCCACGCAGGTATTTCTTTTAGGTGTGATGAGTTGTCCTTGAACAACTGAATTTATCCCCACTGACTACAGAGGGAGCTGAGACCAGATTCCTGACTTCTAGAGGGTTAGAGTTAGGTGAAATGAATCTTTGCTCAAGCATTCAACCACAGCTCCCGGGCTTGTGCCGTTAGCTTCCTGAATTCCCAGATGATCTCCCCACACCACTCAGCCAGGCCTGGAACTGTTTATTTTCTCAGAAGGGATGCGATGGGATGCAGTTATTTCAGCAAAGCCATTGGCATTTCAAAATTCTGTGTAAAACCGTGTATTTATATTCTTGTTTTATAGAAAATGCCATAAATATGTTTAATACTTCACAGGCTTAAGACACTCTCTGCAGTCGCGACCATGCAGACAAATGCTATTCACATTTGTGTACGGCTCTAACGCAGAGCACCCGGACAGGGGTCCCAGGCACACACTGGAAAGCAAACGCTTGGATTTGCGCTCGCTGCCCACGGGCGGTACCCGGTCCGGGTACTGCCCCGGAGGGTCCCAGAGCCGCCAGGCCCCGGGGGGCTCTCTCTGGCCCAGGGGACAGAGCCGGCTTCGTGCTGCTGATTTGCCCAGGGGGGCTGCGCAAGAGCTGAGCTCGCGGTTAGAAATTCGGGGGGTTCCCGTGTGCCCACGAAACCGTGGGGAGATTATTAATGGCAGCGGCGTGTGGCTCCAGGTGGGCTTGGCCACAGCGGAGCTCGTTCTGGAGGCTCCTCCGATTCGGCTGTTTTTCTTTTTCGAACCTGGCCTTTGATTAAAGCAGCCTCGCTTGCAGCTCCCATTGCCTTTTCGATGGCTCTGCAAAGCCCTCTCGCGGTTCCCAGTCACATCAGAAGCGGGGCTGGAAGTGTTTCACTGCAGAATAAACATATGGGCTGTAAATCCTGTGATTCAGAAGATTCGCCTGCAATATTCCTCTCCGCTGTTGCCATAGGTAACCGGGCTCTGCAAAACACCATTTACCCTGGAATGCAAGGAGACACAGAGCTCAGCAAGGGCACTCGGGTTAACCCTTTCCTGGCAAAAAAATCCTTCTGGTGATCGCAGCAGAGCCCGCTGCTCGCTCGCTCTCAGGATCGCAGTCACGCACAAACCCACCCGCACCGTACACGCTCGTGAAGGCGAGCAGCGAAACGCCCGCACAAGCCCCAGGCGCCCGCACATCCACGCTGCGGGAGCGGGAATGGCGAGGTCTTCTCATGCTCCCGCAGCCGGGCAGGCACTGCCCGCGTCAAGGAGCTGCCTCCGCCGCCGCTGACTCACCGGGGCTGTGCGGGTCTCTGCCCGCAGCCCCGGGGCACGGGTTGGACTCCTCTAGTGCCAGCGGGTCATGGAAGGGGACTGAATCAGCCTGGCCTGGTCTGCGGGCCAAATCGAGAGTTTGTGGAGTGGTATTTGTCGAAATACTTCAGACGGATCCTTAGAGGGAAAGACTTTCTAGTTCACAGTCACCACAGAGCTTTTATTGTTTGTTTGTTTGTAGCTGACCAGTGATCCGTGAGCTTTACAAGGTCTTGCCAGCGCCTTCTCATGCAGACCTATCAAGTACGAGCGCAAGACTTTTTCCTGCCTCGCACCACTTGGCAGCCAGGGCACTCTTAACATCTTCTGAAGGCCTGTTTTCGGCTGCATCACCCGCGGCGCTGGAAGTGGACAATCAGCACTTGTCTCCATGGGCTGTGCCTGGTGCAAGGTGTGGAGAGGCCATGATGCTGTGCTTCAGCCAGAAGATGGGCAAGCATAAGACCCCTTGTGCTCAAAAGGGTCTTACTAAGAGGCAGATCCTGGGTCCTAGTGCGGTGCTAGTTTCTCCTACACTGTGGTGGACCCGGTCACCATCAGAGGTCACCATCAGAGGCCTTGGGAGCTGTCTCAAGCACCGGAGAAGACGCCTAGGGGGTCTGGACATTTCTGTGCTATACATTCAAACTGAAACTGTGCACAATGCACATTCATTGTCTGTATGTAAATATCCATACAGGCATCTGACAAATACATGTGTCACCAAACTGTGCTGCACAGAACATGTTGGATTCATTCATTGGATACAGTCATATAAATGTCACTCTGCAACAAATTAAACAGATGGGAATGGAGTTCAAGAGGAGCTGAATTTGCATTTGCTGCAGCTTAGGAGTACAGGGGCAGAAAGTTCTCTCCACTTTGCTTTTTTGCTCCTCTGATTCTGACCTACCTGTGGGCTAATGCCTATCCCAGCAGCGGGGAAGGAGCCAGAGTGATGCACAACATCTCACCAGTGTTTGTTGCCTCGGTCCCAGCAGCAATGCCACCCAAAGAGCAGGTAGCAGCATATGCTCTGCCTTTGCCCTTCTTTCCACATGGAGCTGAGGAGGATGGGTGTGTTAAAAGTAAAGGCACAGTTCTGAGCTCAGGCAGTGGTTAATACATACTGCAGAGGAACTGCAGGTAAGACTGAGGAACTGTCTCCTTTCCCAGCTTCACAGATCCTGTTACAAAAAGTCTAAATATGTTGTACTTCAAACCACTGTTTTGTTTTTATTCCCCTCTGTAGCTCAATGCACACACATACACACCACCAAATTATTATTTTCTAGCACGCTATCGCTCTGCAGTTGGCTACAGATAGGTACAATTCCCAAATTACTGCTCCAAAGAGCTACCCATGTCGGTTACTTTTACATCAAAGGTTGGATGGGAATGCAGAGAAGTCAGAAACTGTGGGTAATGCTGAAATCACATTGATGAAAGATGTTGCAGTGGTTTGGAATCACTGCCCATGCATGGACAAGCCTATATTGAGACTGCTGTAATCCCTGAGCAGAGCACGGGGGAGTGAAGGAGAGGTCAGTGTGCTTTGTGGGATTCTCTGGCATTACTGGGGAAGGGCAGTTAGTCCACATCCATTATTTGAACAGTGAGCAAGTATTTTTTTAAGAATCTCTTTGTATGTTGCTAGTATAAAAAGGCGCAGGCAAGAGAAAATGACCCCATATCATTAGAGGCTTGCTTTCTGTGGAATGGTGCAAACACAGAATCAAATTGTTTTCCTGCAAGATCTTTAATATTTCTTTTTTATATGCCTCGTTTCTATGCCGCCACAGAGAAGAATGGTGAGGAAAAGGGCTGATGTGCAAGTAAAAGAGGCTTTTAAAGATTCCCAGGAGCTACTGAATGGGTGTTGCTGGTTCAGATTCTCTAAACTGCTGTTACATCAGTCTGGACAGTGGAGATAAACTGTCGGAGAGCCTAAAAGCCATGGAGTAATGTGTAGAAGCACAGTAATATTTATGCGTGCTCTGACTTTTTGGATTTGTAGGATTTTTTTTGTATGCTCCCTTGGCATTGCCAGAGCCTCCCTGCAGACCCAACACTTGATCCTCTGTTGTGCTGAGTCCCCTGGGAGCTGCTGCTAACGCCTGTGACACTGTGGGGGTGAGAGATGGGCTGTGTGGGTGGGGAAGGGGGAGCATGAGGAGGTCTGAAAGGTGGGTGCTTGCAGGACAGAGTGGAGTGATAGCGGGGCCGTTACAGCTGAGCCATTACTGGAAGGTCTGAAAACCACTGGAAGCAATGAAGATGCACAGGCTGGAGTCTGTGTGTTCCTTTTTCTGGGTTTATATGATTGCCTTGAGTCAAGGGTATCTAAATGTCAAGTTCCTATATAGTTCCTAAATTTACGTAGATTTGGGTGTTTATAGTAGAATGTTTGTGTCCTTGTGCACTCCTGTCTGTGCATTGGAAAGATAAATGTCAAGGCTTTCTCTGGGCTTGTGTTTTTCCACAGCCGAGGTGACACGCTCCCATTATGTTTAACCTTCTCCTCCAAGAGCTGCTACAGTTTATTTCTTTTGGAAGGGAAATATCAGAGCCTAAGCAGGCCCAGAGCAATTTTGTTTGACGGCTGTGTTGGCTGGGGCTGCAGAAACAGTGACAGAGGAGACGGTGGAGGAGCGTGCGAGATGGGAGCTGAGGCAGGAAAGGGTTACTGCCTGCACAGCTTTCTGTCTGCAGCTCCAGGCAAAACCCAGGGAGAGACAATGATGTCAGCACTACCTCCAGGCCCAGGGCCCCTTGCCTGACAATGTGGGCAATCCAACACATTCCCATCTGCCACAACAAGAGCATTCATGCTCCCATTTCCTGACCTCTTTGGATTAAAACATGTGGAGTTAAATATACATCCAGCCCCGTGCTCAGGCACTTGCATTGCACCAGAAATAGACCTATGGGAAACCGGCTGCAGCTCTGCCACCCCGGCACTCGGGATCTGTGTCAGCGTTGTCACTGGGAAAAGCACGGGCTGCTCCGGCCGGGAGAGCGCCCAGCCCTGGACCGGGAATGCGCCCAGCCCTGGGCCGGGAGAGCACCCATCCATGGGCCGGGAAAGCGCCCATCCATGGGCCGGGAGAGTGCCCATCCATGGGCCGGGAGAGTGCCCATCCATGGGCCGGGAGAGCCCCCAGCCCTGGGCCGGGAGAGCCCCCAGCCCTGGGCCGAAAGCCAAAGCGGAGCTCGCTCCGTGCCCTGCATTGCTGCGTGCGATCAGCGCCGGCAGACAGCGAGGGGGAGGGGAGGCTGGAACACGACAGGGGGATTAGTCAGGCCGTGATTTCAGCCCGTTAGCCCTACGAAACCGGCGGAGTTCTTTGGTCCCTCGTGAAAAGCCCTGCCGGCGAGGACAGCCCTCGGCCGAAGGAGGTGCCTGCGCCCGGGGCTGGCGGGCAGGGGCCCTGCAGCTCTGACAAGAGAAGCTGCTTGCTTGTGGTGAAGCTGGCCCGGCAGTGCGAAATGCCAGTAATGGAAGGATTTTATTGCTGCTTTTATTCATGATGCCTGGGGGTCTGCTGCATGCACAGGGGTGTTGCGTTGTTTCCTTTAACGGCTGTGTGCTGGGTATCTGCGGCTGTGTGCCCACATGTATATGCATGTCTCCATATTTATCGTGTCATTCTCTCTCGGCTTTGCTCAGTGTTTTTAAGTGTAGGAGGTACATTTCTTTCTGTGTGCAGATGAATCTTCCTTTCCTGTACTCTAAGGGGAAGGGAAATGTAGGGGTAGCTCACATTTTGGTTATGTCTTCCTTGACAAAGGGCTGCACAATTTAGACATGAATGGAGAAGAAAAGGAGACTATTTCGTTTCCATCCTCTCTATTGTCTACAGTCTTCTGTCTTTTCTTCCGAGTCATACCATTCTAAGTCTACTATTTCCCCCATCAAACTACAAACTCTTGCTCCCGTAACAAACGTTTTAAATGTAATCTATCCTGCCCACACAGTTAGGCCCCTTTTCATAGCATGTTTCTTGTACAGTCTTCTCTTTTTTCCCTTTTTTTTTAACTCATGGTGGGCCTCAACATAGCAAATTCCTGTGGGCAGTTCGGTTTGGTCTCTCCCCTTCATCTGGTCCCTGTCTGTAGGACTCAGAATCTCAGAAAGCACAACACAGGGAAGCAGAACAAAAATAAGCTCCCCAAGATCTGTAGTCCCCAATGGCTCACAAGGGTCTTGGAAGATGGTTTAGCTGATAAAATCCTAACTGGGTGAACAGAGGGGTAAGGCCAAATGGTTAATGTAGGATAAAAATTGCAAACCTCTTAATTCTCTTAGTGTTTGGCTTAACCTTGCCTTGACTCTGAAGAGATGGCAGTAAGTAAGGATGAGCTTGTATTAGAAATAGGATTCTCTCTTTCTGCCCAGCCCCTGCCATGCCCATTGCAGTATTATAGGGCACTAGCAAACAAACTTCTCTGTCAGTTTCTGCCAGTGGAGGTTTGAACTGCCTCACTCCTCAGTTAGTGTCATCAAGGCCAAGACCCTGGCATCCTACCCAAGAACACCCTCCCACCTGTGAAACAGAATACTGAAAACTAGTCAGGAAAATTGGAGCCAGAACAAGCACTGGATTTCACCAGTGGCACAGTAAGGAAGCTGTCTCTAGTGTCAGCAATGCTAAATGAGGCATACAGACAAGTTAAAGTGGTGATATGCATAATGTCTATCATCCAGATATTGCAGAGCATATAATAAGCTGCGATTAAATCATTAAACTAAAGAACTTCAAAGGGATCTGTCTGTGCAGACTGAGGATCTACACACAAGAAATCTCCAGTCCTTTTCCAATTTCGTACCTGCTTTGCCACTGGTCCATCTGCTTTACACTTGTCATTTCACACTGATCTTTAATTTACCCGTAAGCAACGCCGGGGGTTAATAGCACTTAAGCAGAGTAGTGCCTCTTACACAGCTGTTCTGAAGGAAACGGGGACTTACTGAAGGAGTCTCCGTGCACAGACTCATTTGGTAGGAACTCGTGTGCTAGAATGAAGTCCTTCAGGAGCCAGGTGGAGGAAGCACGTTCATCATGAGATCAGCACTGAGCTCCTCACCGCCCTAAGGCGAGAGGGTCTGCAAGTGCTGGGGGAAATACAGTGTTAAAAACAAGAGCCCTGCATAGTTTTCAGGGACACTAAATTAGTTTGTGGGACCAAGGAAGACTTAGGTTTGTGGTTTTGGACTCAGATACATGAAATGCTTACGATCCATTCTTGGTGGCAGATTGATCTCTGCTGTTCTACTTGCCCCAACTTCATAGGCAGAGTCAAAAACATAGATGAGAACAGAATCTCTGTGACACACCACCTCCTGCCATGAGTAGACCTGGCACCAGAAATGTGGAGAGTATGTCCCCAGGTTCCCCTGCTTTGACTAGGACTATTATTTTAATGGGGAGCTTTAACTTTCCCATAGAAATCAAGCTGTTTCTCTGTGTTTATGGCTACACATGCGTCCTCTATGGCCTTCTTACTCCACATATGAGCTGTCTTGTGAGAATTGCTCAGCAGCTGGCTTGGAGTAGGGCAAGAGGAAGAGAGGAAGCCTGCAAGTCACATCCTTCTGACTGCCTTCCCCTTCACTGATGTGTTCAGTCACACCACCCGAAGGAGCCATTCCGGGAGATTGGAGGGTGTATGGAGCAAGTGCTGCTCCTTTTCATTTTCAATCAGGATAAACAAGGATGTCAGCTGAAGCAGAGCTGCTGAGGTGCTCTGCATGCTTCAGTGCCAGGCAGTAGTGGCTGCTGCTTAGGAGATGGATTTATTAAGATTATTAGTAAGTGTTATTTGGAGGTGACTGGAATCGCTGGGTGAACTCCAGAGGATTAGGTTTCCAAAGATAGCAAATGCAAAAAAAAAAAAGCAACCCCAAACAAACAAGCCACCAGCACCAGTTGTGTTTATTTAATAAAGTCTCTGCACAGGATTAGCTCACAAGCATTTGCTTGTTTTTGTGGCTGGAGGGATGGGGGATGGGAAGGAGGAACAATTTTAGCATGTAATTCCCCAAGTAGAAGCAAAGCTGCAGCACAGTGTCTGGCCCAGTTCAGGGAGTGGGTGACAGCCTGCTGTGAGCAGGGCAGGCACAGGAGGAATTGCCTCTTCCTGGATTGCACCAGATTTAGGA
Organism: Chloroceryle aenea; assembly: GCA_013399075.1. Lineage (NCBI taxonomy): Eukaryota > Metazoa > Chordata > Aves > Coraciiformes > Cerylidae > Chloroceryle > Chloroceryle aenea. Next base: position 621,704 of record VWZY01012237.1, on the reverse strand, counting down.
AGCTAGCACGCAGCAGCTCTGATACAGAAATAAACTGGGTGAGGAAGGCTCTGCTCAGGAGCCATCACATCCCCGCGTCAAGGTCACGAGAGCCTGACTGAGAAGAAGAGTCTGACCCAAGACTGAGAAGTGGCCTGTGGGAGACAGCAGCCATCAAAGCAGTCAGCTCCTCTTCTCCAGCAAAGTCATAAGAGGAGCTCAGAGTGCTTGTAGACATGAATTCACCAAATACAAGCCCCACAAGCTCATCCCCGTGGGATGAAGGCTGGTGTTACTAACCCCAGATTGCAAACTAGAGGCAGGGAGAGGGTGTGCAGGGTCCCACAGTGAGCAGGCCAGTTGGGAATGTGGGGAGGGTAGCAAGAGGGGAACACAAAGTCACGAGGACAAAGCCATCCCTCGGTGAAAACGGAGGGGGAAAGGGGATTTAAGGACCAGTGCAGCCCATGTTTTTAATGTTGTTTTGGTGCCTAGATACTGCTCCTAGATGAGTTCTTCCAACATGGTGCTGGTTGGTGCTGTAGAACAAATAAATCTGAGTTCTGCAGCTTGGCTGTTCCTGCTTCAGTGCTGCTGCCCAGAACTGGAGCCACGTGGGAGATTCCCACTGACCCTTCAGCCTTCCCCAGCGCTGCACTGCCAGAAGCACGGTAACACACAGAAGTGTTTTGCATGGCTCTTCAGTGGTTTAGTGTCAGGGAAGACTGAGGGATTCTCTTTCAGGGTGAGGTACTGAAAGGGGCACTGTGAAGCCGGGTGCCCTTGCAGTGTGCAGTGAAACTGGTTGTTTTATTCCATGAGAAGCTGCATGCTTGTCTCTAAGTCCTCAGGAGCTGCACAGGCTCTTCTTCCCTCCCTCAGAAAAGCCGCTTTTGCCGAGCTGAGCCTGGTTTGCTGTTTCCTGTGCTTCCCAAGACTTCCCTAGGACTGAGATACATGTTCCTCTGCAACAGCAGCAGCACTCCTGGATTTTGTAAACCTGCTCCGTCGGGAAAGGCCTTTAACTTTACACAGTCACTCAGCAGAACGGGACCTAGCCATGTAATTTAGCAACCGCATTCCTCAGCACTACTTAACTCTTCTGGGAAGGTATCACAAGTGGAAAAGGGAGGAGGGAAAGGCTTCAGCGTATTCAAGTGGAAGGAAAGGGGTGGGAACCCAGCGATGCATTTTTATATCGAGTGGACAAAATCATCTGGTAACCTGTGTGCTTAATCCCATGCTGAGATTGAAGGGAATGTCAGCAGTAGCTAAAATAGATGCTAAGTGGGAGGCATAGAGCCCTGGCTCCAAACTACGCCGCTTTTACAGGAGATGTCTCTAGTGCTAGAATTTGTGTTACTGAAATCCTTGCTTCCTGCTAAAGAGAAAGGAAAAGAATGTTGGCCTAAGAGGCAGAGGAAAAGGGAAGAAAAAAAGGAAGAAAAAAAGAGAGGGAGAAGGATAAAGAGACTGTGGCATTTCAGAGTCATGCCCTCATCTCTTTTCTGTTTGGCTCCAAACTTTTGATAGCAATCGTAATTTCCACATGAGAAGCTGATGGTTGAAGGTCTTTTCTTTCACAGATAAAATGAAAGTACCCACGATAAAATATAAAAGGCAGAGTTTTCCTTTTCCACGAGTTCTTCATGCATTAGAGAAACCCCTCTGCTCTCAGGAAAGGAAATACACGCTAACGTTTATTTAGAGAACTGAACATGTTTTTCAGTAGGAATAAAAGCTAGCACAGATCCGGTCTGCTCTAACCCTTGACTTTCAGAGCAGTTCAAGGAGATTATTGCTTTTCACTCCCCGAAGATGGCTGAGCAGGTTCAGGTTGTAGTGTGGTGGAGGTGATGGGATGGGTCCCTAATCCTAGGCCCTAGACTGACTTGTGGAGGATCTCACTGCTCCAGACAGAGAAGTGCTGTGGCACCTGTCTTACTGCCAAGCCATGTGAACGCTTCCAAGGTAAAGGGAGTTTATTCTATGCCTGTGTGTGACTGATTCACAACATCCCTAGAAAAAATCAGGCCCCTTCAGTGAGACTCAGCGGGCTGCTCTGATTTACATCAGAGAAACCAGCGCCCCATGACTGCTGGGTCAGAGGTAGGTTAAGGGCACCTCTGTCCTTGGCCTTAATACACAGAGTATTGCCAAGAGTAAGGGTCTGTCTTGCTCTGTGATGGGACTGTGGCCACGAGTCCAACTGAACGTTATAAAGTAATCTTCTGTGACAATTCAGATCCCAGCTTCATCTCTCTTATCTTTCTATCAGATATATTCCAGTGTTTGGTATTATGCCTAATATGGAGAGATTTCAATGAACTGGATGAGGCATTTAATAAAGAAGATATCTGGAAAGTGAGAAGATTTTCATCTCTGAGAAAGTCTTCCAGTGATTTGTTGGAACATCCTATTTCAAAATGGGTTTGGCTTAGAAGGGCCACGTTGTGTGATTTGTTCTCAATAGAAATTAGAGCCTCTCCGTACTCTTATGCAGCTGAATGATTATTTTTGAGTTATTCATTATAGACTTCTGAACCCCTCAGGAGTCCGTGAGCTCTTTATGAGCCATATAAAAGGATGTGGACTCACTAGCAGAGCAGAGAAATTTCCACAAGGAGAGAGATTTGTAACTAAACTTAGATGGACAGAAAGAGATGGAGAAGGTAAACTTCAGAAAGCTTGGAATAAAAGCAAAATCTTTAAGAGCTTAATGATGCTAGACTCCTGCAGGTCAGGAATGGAGCAGGCTATATGGAGGATGTTTAGAAGAAAGCACAGGACTATCCTGAAAAGTTTTATTTCCTATCTGGTTTGGCACCAGGAGGGAGAAAGTAGGTTTGTTTTCTAGGGCCTTCTCAAAATAGTGACCCTGAAAGAAACGTGCCTGCCATCCTCAGAGGACCCACTCATGTTGACAGGGAGGATACTCTCCAAGAGTCGTTTGTTCAAAACAGCCTGTTTACAGTCAGCAGGGCTTACAGGTGGAAGTGGAAAGAGCAAATCCCTGAGAAGCTGTAAACCAAAGAATGTAAAGAAAACGCACAGACAGAAGTTGTACATATTGTAAATGCCTAGGCCTCTTAATAAACACCTCTGGGATTCCCAGACTGGTTGGGGAAGCACTGCATAGCAAAGCTCTTTCTTGCAAACAGACAATTAGATAAATGCCATCTGCTGATTGTGAAACTGGCTAAAACTGACTGGGCTCCACGCTTCTTACAGGATCCAGCTTATTTTCCTACCTGGGAGCAAAGTCTGGCAAAGTTGCATACTAAATGGAATGGGACAGAGCCAAAGCTGTCTAAATAATGGAAATGTATTTACGAATATTTATTCAGTGAAAATATTGCCAAAATTCACAATATTATTGATAATGAATTATTTAATCGGCTCCAGACGCAGCTCCAGCAGAATCCCTGGCTGCAGTGTTCTGCCAACAAGTGTTACGCACGCAGAGCGCTCCCTCCGCAGAGCTCCGCTTGCCAGTCTGAGGAAATAGTCGACTCTGCTTCTGTCAGCTGAGCCAAGGTTCCACCCTACCACGGATGGACTGAGACAGGCCCACGGGCAGAGCTGGGCATGCTAGTGGGCACGCTTGGGGCAGAGGTGCACCGCACCAGTGTGCCCTTACAGAGCCCCCTCTACAAAGAAGTGGGTGAGCTGGGGTATCTGTTAGCACCTGGCAGCATTTCCACCTCCATGCAGATGTGTGCTCTGCAGAAGTGAGCACGGCTTGTGCAGCTGTGGTGCACTGAGGACACCTCCGTGCCTGGCAGCTGCGCGCTGTGTGTGTGCTGTATGGGCTGTCCCACTCGTGCCCTTTGGAGCACCATCCGCCATTAATCATCCGGGGGCCCTGTCTGTTGTCTCTTCCTCTGCTTTTTCTGTCTCATTTTCAGGTAACCTCTTCCACAGACAGGTCCTGATGTCGCCAGGGTGTGGGAGGCCTGGCGCGTGGCTGCACAGAGCTGCAGGCTGCTCTGTGAAGTGGCTGCAGGTGTCTGTCTGTCTTCTGGCCTGCA
>VWZY01012237.1:592686-617520 GCA_013399075.1 Chloroceryle aenea | reverse complement strand
TATTCCGGCAGGTTTAGGGATGTTTGTTTCCGACAGTGCCTGGTTGGTTGGTCTCACTTGCCTTTGTCCCACGCAACGCACGCAATTCAGGCCAGCCTTCTGCTCTCTGCCACGGCCTGCTCGGGCACACGCTATTTCCAGACCAGGCCAGTCATTCCCCCCTCTCCTGCCACCACCGAGCCTGCTCTTTCCACTAGGGTGTAATAAGAGGCCCACCAGCCACAGCAGTCTCAGCCCTCCAGTCACTGCTGAAGCCAAGGTCAAGCCCGGGGCAGGAATTGTCCACAAACACAGACACGAGAGTGAAGGGAAGGAAAGAACAATAAGAGCCATTTACTTCCCAGTGCACTTGAGTGCTTGAGAGAAACTGGCCCCCCAGAATGCTGAGTCAGCAGCGGCTGACAAATTAGTCAACAGGATGACTGGGCCTCAGCTCCTGGCAATTAGCATCCACAAAGCTTTGTGTGGGCCTGTGTGTTTTCCCATTAGCTGTGGCTTGCACGCCTGCGGAGGGAGGAGGGACTGGGGAAGGAAATGGCTTGCTTTGACTTCACAAACACATGGAATCTGCATTCCCAAGGTCACGCAGCAGTCACTTGGCTTCCTGTTTCAGCATCTTTACAGGCTGTAGCCCTTAGGAATGAAGTATGCTGAGAGCCTGGGAGGAGGTGCATCAGCACAGCTGGAGGAAGGGCGAGCCCTGAACTGCAGTGGCATTTGAGATGGGGAGGGCTGATCCTGTGGCTAACAAATCCAGCTGTTGGCGGGGGTGAGGAGCACTGGCAAGAGCAGGAGTCTGCTGGGGAGAATGGTATTGCTGATACCAATATTCAGTGTGGAGTAAGAAGGGTGTCACGGAGCCAGAGGGAGAGGCTTTGGCAGAGCTCAGAATGATGAAATGATAGATGGAGACAGAGGGGGATAAGGACTGAAATAAAAGAGGATTCGGTAGGTCAGGAGTTCAGTGTCTTATCAAAGCGATTTGGGAAGCCAGGGGCTAAAAGGTGGAGCTGCAGGTCAGGATTAAGCTTGAACCTAAGAGCTGAGTTCTGTCACTGTTTGGCAGAGGTCACTGCCTCCAAAGCAGGCTGTGGGGGTCACGGCCCATGCTGTGAACAATGACATTTCCTGGATCCAGCCCTAGTGGAACTACAAACACACTTTGTTAAAATCCCGGGCATCTCCTCCTGCCTTCCCGTTTTTGAGGCCAGGTCACCACGGCTCTCAGATGGGTTGTGAGTTGAAAGTCCTCAGAGGACCCTGGAAGAGAGGTCAAGTGCATCTGCTTTTTGAGTCTTACCTTCATCCCCTGCATATCCATCTCCCTGGTAAGTCATACTCTGCCATACTATCACCTCATGCACGATGAGCTCTCAGCCCGGTTTAGCCAAAGTTCAGCGGTGCCCCCAGCTCTGAAAGGCCTAGCTGTGACCCGTGAAGTTTTGCTGGGCTTTGTTCCGGGTGCTCAGAGACCCATCTCTCTGCTTACAGGCTTTCACAAAAGTTGAGTTCAACTGAGAACAGCAGAAGCATTCAAGCTATCGTCCGCCTGTTTGCGAGGGAGGGGGTCAGAGACGGGGCCTTTGTATCCAGGGCACCACAGCACGCTCCTTTGCCGAGTGTAACTGGAATCCCTGGATCTCAAATCCTGCTGCTGAGAGCCTAGCAACAAGTGAATGTATCTACTTAAGCTTTTAAGGAAGGAGTACGTTAATGGAGATGAAAGTAGGTCAGAATGCTTTATTTTCTGAGTTTGTTGGGTTTCTTTCTAGGAACTGTAATGCTCCACTTGCAAGTCATCTTTGTATCCTGAAACTAGCAGGGCCATATCCATTTACGCTCCCTTATGCCACAATAAACTTGAGACAGTTCATTCCCCTTCTGCTGATGCACAAGATGCTTCACACTACCTCACATTTACCAAAGGAGAGGAGTGTGCACTGAGGCGCTTCCTCTGGAGCAGCTGACGCCCAGCAGCTTGCTGTTCCTGCAGGGATGGCTCCTCATCTTTTACTCCTGTAATTTTCTGCGTGATCGTAGGCTGATTTAGGGCAGATTTTTACTGATCTCTTAGCTGCTGAATGGTGTTTTCTGAAAATACCATCTGGCATCTATCTGCATCATTAGGTGTCTAAATAGCTTTTGAATTTGGGTCTCTCTTCCTCCATGCTTCAATTCTTCATCTAATAAAAGGGTCTCAGTGTAGTCTGGGCTCGTGTTACGGTTGTATGCCTGCACATGAATGTGGCTGTGGAGGTGCTGTGGCCATCCCAGTGCTTTTGTGCTCCTGTTGAGGAATGTGACTGGAGTCTTCCTTCTGCCCCTTCTGACGTGGTGGTGGTTAGACAGCACTCTGGTTACACCTGACTATTGCTGCTGTGCCTCGGTTTCAAATCTTTAACCTGTGAATTTGCCATCCTGTCAGCCTGCGAGGAGTAAATCCAGTTCATCCAGGACTCAAACCACTATAAATGCAAGGAAATAGTGAGTCCAGAATTGCTTGAGTTTGGTCTTCTGCAATACTGAGAAACTTCAGAGGGGCCTTGCTGAAACTTCAGAGAGGCTTTGCTGCTCTGGTCTTACATCCTTCAGAAAAAACAGGGCTGTCTAACCCACGTAACACACATAATTTATCAGATCTGGATCCTATGAGGAACTGTGGACAGAGATGGACCAAGTTCTTTCTCTGTTCACTCATGTAACCTTTCTAGTGAATGTCAGAAAGTAGATTATCACTTGATTACAACTAATAAAGTTCAGGGCGGCTTCGCTGAAAATTCAGGCCCCCAGTTTTAGTTCCATCATTTTGCAGCTCTTATCTCTGTTCTCTTTCACTAACAGATCTCAGTGTCCCCCTGTCTGATGGCAGGAGGAAACAGGAGAAGAAAGTGGCTAGACCATGTGCTCGCAGGACATACCACTGCTTGAATTCTTGGTTCATGGGAAATCTGTTCACCTCTTCTTAGTGTTGAGCTTTGTGTTGAGCTGCTGGGACCAGCTCCACCTTTGGGAGAGAAGTATCCCAGTGTCTGAGTGATCCCAGCAATGCTGCTGCTTGCATTGTTCCGAGCCAGTCCTGCATTCCCGCAGGAAGCAGAAGTGACATACCCTGTGATAACTGTTGTTCTCTGAGGTACATTCCACATGGGCCTTGTGACTGCACTGACACGACCACGAGCTAACGGAGCCATCGGACTACGAGGGAACAGAATGTTTCAGCTGCTCTGCTTTTTCTTCCCTACTTCAGAGTACGATAACCACCACGTGGTTCACACACAGACAGGCCAAACGCAGGTTAAAAAAATCCAGACTTGTTCACATGGGGTACATGGGCAACTGCAGCAAGACCCATGCTGACTGCAGCACTTGAGCAAACACACTTCATCAGAGTATCATAAGGAAGAATCTGCCAAAGACAAGGTAATGTCCAGGGGTCATGTGAAGGACACAAGGGTGTCTTAAGATACTGCACCTTTGAGAGTCACCTTCCTCTGTCTAGACATGTTTAATTCCAAATGGGCTATGCCTGGTGCAGCAAACAAAGTAGGGATGGATCCAGTGCTGGGGTGCAGATGCATTTGAGTAGCGCTGAGTTATGACACAGTGGTACTAGCAGTAATTCCCATTTCTTTCCTGTGGCACTCTCCTAAAAGCATCTACTTTCAGGAATCTGCCTGCACATAACACTCTGTCTGGTTGATACCCACTGTCTCTGCTCTGCTCTTTCAAGTGGGTATCTTTTTGATGGAAGGCACTCGGTTACTTTTGGAGACTAAAAGGTACATGCAGGACAGGGAGGGTTTCTTTAACATGGCCCTGACATTATTCCTCCTGCCCTCCTGGAAGTAATGTGAGTGAGAAATGCAGTGGCCTCTTTTCTATGCTGGCAAGCAGTGCCATTTGTGGTGTTAATACTTGTCCCAGTGGGACTTGGGCTGAGAGTTTTCCATCCTCCCCTCGCCCAGTTCATTTTGTCTGGAGTGCCAAAAAGCTGTCAAATGGCATTTCTGCAACTATCAATCCAGACTGAGCTGGACCTGGTGACATGGAGGTGAAAGGATCTGAGTCTGTTTTCCTGTCCTAAGCTAGCCAGTATCTCCTTGTGCTTATTCAGGGGTTAGCTCTGATGATGTCAGTATGAATTTTTCGCTGCCATTTAGCTCATAGCTATGTTTCCCATTGCAAAACCATGTAAAGGGAAATAAGGGGAAAAGAACTGCTGTGGCAGAAAACAAAGGCACGGTTCAGCGGGTGGTTTCAGGTGTTGTGCCACAGCCCAGTCCCTGTTTAATGGCAGATCTGACATAATGCTGTCCACCTGCACTGAGCAAATACCCCCGAAAAGATTTTTTTACAAAGGAAACCCTTGAGATTATCATTCACCATTTCTTTCCAACTATTCTGTGGTCTCAGAAACCATATGCACGGAGTCACAGAACTGTGACGTTTGGAAACGACCTCTAAGATCACTGCATCCAACCATCAACAGCAACAAACCACCTCACCCTCCCCTGGACTATGTCCCCGAGTGCCTCACCATGCAGAGCAGATCCAACTGAACAAGAATGAGAGGACCACAGCATCTCAGCAAGAAGCAGTTAACCCTCCCCACCATATCAGTGATAAAAATAATTAAGTCTTCCTGCTTCTCCTGTGTGTTCCATCTGAGGATCTCAAAGCATCTTCCGAGCATTAATTAATTAAACTTTTTGTCTCCTCCCTGAGGCTTTTTCTGTGCTGGAGATGGTTCAGTCCAGTTTGGAAGATGTGGCTGTGGAAATCACAGCTGAGTCTCAAACTAGCGGTTAAAAACTGCCTCTGGAAATCTTCAGTTGTTACAACTGCTGCCCTTTCATCCCGCAGCCGTGCTTCCCAGGCTTAGTTCGGTGGATTATTTCTCTTCCTCCGTTCCTCACAGACCCACATCTGTAGGTTCCACCTCCTAGCTCTGCCCTGCCCTGGGTGGGTGATGCCACTGGCACAATGCCCAGGAGCTAATGGATCCTCCACGAGGGTTTTATGTGTTTATGAATAAAATGTAGAAATTGCTTATCCCATTGCTGAACTCCAGCCATTCTTAGGGATGAATGTAAAATTATTTACCAGCACAGAGCAGCACTTACATCATCTTTTAAGGAAGGGAGGAATCAGATTATATCCTGGAAAGGAAGTGGGAGCAGGTAGGAATTAACTACCCGAACTGACAGGTAGCTGTTGGGATTCAATATATCAGAGAATCTCTAGTCATAGTGAATATGTTGTATTGCTTGACTTCTTAAAACCAGTGATAATAAAAATAGAAAAGTAATAAATAAACAGCTATGCTAAGTATGCAGCAAGCCTTGGGGCTTCTGCTGGCGAGAGAAACTGTTGAAATACTTTTGCATTGATATTTATGTAACATCTTTTGTCTTGGGGATCTCAAACTATATCACCAACTGCACCACTGAAAAGCTTGTGAACAAGGCAAGCCATATGTTGTTTTGGTAACAATATAGTTTCTGAAATCGTCTGTAACATTTCTAATTAGAAGTATGTAGTGTAAAGTATTTGATTCCATTGATTTGAGTTCACTACTGTGCATTCCTCACCTAGAAACCAAAGCAACTGGCACGTTGTAAATATGCTGGCGTGCAGCATAGGAGGATGGATGAATAATTTAATAACGTGTACTGCTAACTGTGTGTCACACGTTTCTTTCTGAACAATCAAACTGCTTTACAAAGGCTATGGTGATAAGGAAAGATCCTTGTGGTTAATTAGAAAGGTATGGGCTTTGTTCCTGAGAGCACGATTATCCATTCAGTGAATTCCAGTCTCCCTGTGTTTAGTGCATTTTACTGCCTGGTTTTTATAGGTACAGCAATAGAAGGGACACAGCAAACCCTGCACAGTCAGTGGCAAGGCAGGGACAAATTCAAGTCTCTTGATCCTCTCTCTCAACATAAACATTGTTCCTCTCGGTTTCACGGGGCAGGGAACACAGGCCTGGAAGAAAGTCTTTTCTAGGATGACCTTCTGGGTCATCCTCTCCTGTCTCCTGCCATCAGAAGCAGCATGTCCTACCATGGCTTTTGAGACCGTGACAAAGAAAGAATGAGTCACACTCCTCTGCTGGACACCAGACTGCTCATTGATACCGTTCAGGTTGCGTTTCTGGAAGAGGGCAAGGGTGGTATCTTAATGGGGCTTGCAGTGGGAAAAGGCTGGTCTGGGATTAGAGGAGAACAGCAGCCTTCCAGTTTCAGGTGCTGGGAGCTGAAAACAGAGTTGGTGCCAAGGAGGGTTCTTCTCACAGACTTGGCTTCATCTCTGCACCTCCCCAGCCGTGACAAGTAGTGTCTAGAAGTGTCTCATGTCTAGAAGACCCTCTTTAAAACACAAGAGACAATAAATTAATGAAGCATCTGTAAGATCTTGAAGCCTAACTTTTAAACCAGTGTCTGAGTATAGTTAGGCTGCTCACAGGATCAGAAGGTAGGCTTAGAAGATCATTCCATTCATCCCCTTATTCCCAGCAGGATAGCATTCCTGGCAAATGTTAGCTGAACTGTTCCCAAGGCTTTCTGACGAGAGACCCCAAATCCTTCCCTCGCGTCCTCCCTAGGCTTGCTCACTGTGACACCCTGCCATACCATCCAGGGATTTCCTCCCCTCTCCACGTGCTGGCCCTGCTTGCATTCCGTCCAGTTTCCCTCGCCTTCACATCGTGCCAGTGGATGTGCACAGGTGTCACCAGGGACACTAGGGGAGAGTTCAGGGAACACAGTGGGAATGTCCCGCTCCGAAAGCTGGGAAGGCTCAGCCCGCCTGAACTTCCTGTGCAGAGACTGCTTTCCTGGTGACTGACACACGGGAAGCTGCCAGTGCCATAGCCAATTTTATTCTTTCTTATTTTACTGTCAAGGGGAGGGGAATTCACAAAATTCTGAGGATCTCACCCACTTCCTCTCCCCACTGCAGAGCTGCTGATCTGTTTTCATTTCATAATATAGCTACAGAAACAAAGCTTCCCAAACCTTGAAATGAATCCCAGCGTGCAGCACCATGCATGGCNTGACAGCAGAAGAGTCTTGGGAACACTGATGGAGCTGGGAAAAGCATATGCAATCACAGAAGCACTCTCCTATGGAATCTGGATCAGAATTCATTATATCTGCATGATGACATTTCTTATCTGTCAGCTTACAGCTGTGAGATCTGCTGGCAAGGGGTGTGTGTATCCCTGCCGACAGTAGTACCGCATCTGAAAAAACACCAAGCCTTCCGATGGTGCCAGATCCCTTGTCCATGAACTCAGACTGTAGGAAGACTGGCGAGGGAAACCAGACATGGAAATTCACGTTTGGTTCAATTCTGTGAGCTGTGAGGGAGGCTGACGATGTCGGTGGTGTCCGTGTTTGCTGGACGCCTGGTACACTGAATGGGCAGGGGGCTGAGGGAAGGGGAATGAGAGTGAAAGATGGGATTGCTGCACACGTACTTCTCACCTCTTTGGTTTTGAGTGCTGGCCTCGGCAACCTTTACACTCAAATGCAGGTTTTTGAAATACTGTTTGTAGTGTTTAAATCAGTAGTACTGCTGTCACTTCCCTGGCCACGTTAGAAACACCCGCGTCTGCTTTGTGTTTCACAGTCCCTAATGCTCATGCAAGCTGCTGCAACTGTTAGGCAAGTCACGGGTTAGGACAATCAAAATGTATTGGGTCTTTATCTTGCTTCTTATTGCCTTAGTTAGATCTTACCAAACACCAGATGCTATGTCACGATGCTTTGTCATCTTCTGCACTTCATCTCTATCCACTGCTCTGATCAGACCGAGATGGATCCCCACAGGGTGACAGAGCTCACTGCTGCTGTGTTCAAAGGGGAGGCTGGTGAGAGCTCTGCCTCTGTCTGTCGGGTCTAAGCAGAGTTTCCTGTCTGAATGTACTTGACTGAAATGGGCTGGAGGGGATAATCCAGCACTAACCTCTCCTTCTCCCACCTCCCTGGCTGGAGAATCGGTGGGCACTAATAGGTCTTTTTCTGCCTAACATCTCAGATTCACAAAACTTTCTGTGGCTGACGCGGTGCCAGGAGGCAGAGGGGTTATTTTGGGGCAGATTGCTTTTCATTTGTTTTGTTTTCCTCTTTCTATAGAAGTGTGGCAATCTCGGTCCTGGCAGCAGGGATGCCCTGAGGGAAGGGAGAGGAGCTGCTGCTGAAGACAGAATTCTTCATGGCTGCTCGTCCTCTCTTTGACTGCGGCATCAGCTGGGGGCTGGGGGAGGAGAACCGCCTCAGGCTCATTCAGAGTTGACCCATGGTTATTTTTAGCTCCTTAATGCTCTTTCCAAATCCCCCCCCAGCCGGAGCTTATTTCTCTCCTCTTGCCAAATGGCACTTTGTGAGCTACTCGGTCACAGGTTAGAAAGCCCTGAAAAAAGTCAAAGGGCAGGCACTGAGGTATTCCGCCGAGTGAGTCACTCGGGAGGTCAGGAGATGCCTGGGCCGCGGGCAGGAGCCCCTCCTAGCCTAGCGCTGCTTATTAAGCAGGCTCGCAGCCCATGCGGACAGGGTGATGGGGCTCAGATCTGAAAGTCACGTGGAGGAGGCAGAGGAGGAAAGAGGAGAGGGTAAAGGAAGAGTAGGAGAAGAGATGGGGAGATAGGATAAAGACAGTTGTGGTATATAAAGGGGAATAAGTGCGGTGAAGGAGGATAGGAGGATGTGCAGTGTTGGAGCATGACTGAGAAAAAGAGGAAATAGAAATGGAGAGCAATTTTACTTCCCTTAGATTGCAAGCCTGGAGGATCTCTCACCAAAGGGCCATGGGCTTCCTCTTCCCCTGGGGAGTCCCTCCGAGTCCAAGCCAAGCCCACATCCTACAGGCATCAAGGCAGCTCCACTTAGTGGACACATCTCTTACCTTCCCACTGGATGGGAGTTGCCAGTGAAGGGGTGAGCAGCTGGCTCAGCTGGAGAAAGGTCATAGTCCTTAGGGAGAGAAATGAAACAGACACCGTGGAGAGACTTTCCCCGTGCTTTGCAGAGCTGCTGGCAGCCTGCCCTGGCTTCTGCCTGGTATAGCGTCAGGTGAGGTCTGAAGCTGGGCCCCAATCACCGGTCAAAGCAGGAGTGCAGGATCTGAAACTCACTTGCACCTGGCGCTGGTAGGAAGTGATGCACCTCCTGAAGTGCTTGGCTGCAGAGGACCTGGGCATGGGGTGCTCCAAGGCCTCACTGCATCTCTACCTGTGTGTCCTGGTGTGTCTGTCCGTCCGTTTATGATTCTGGCCCTTAACATGTGCAGGGTTTAAGCTTTCCAGACACTACAGGATTTCTCCTCACTGTGCCCTGGGAGGCAGGCAGGTTTGCAGTGCACTCTCCTCCTCCCACAGGAGCTGGGGAATGGCTCCTGAAAGAGGCAGGGCAAGCCTTTCCTCATCCTCATCCTGGGGGAGGATGAACAAGCTGCTTCCTTGCCCTTCTCAGATGGAGACCCGGAAAGGAGCAGCTGGGTTGCTGTGCTGGCTACTGCAGTCAGGCCAGTGCCATGCTGATGCCAGGGCAGAAATAACCCGCTCAGAAGAACATGGCTCTGCCCACCCCCCTGGCTCTTTACAGTAGCTGCTTCTTAGTTTTCCAAAGTCCCAGCTGTGTGTGCTTGTCTCAGGCAGGGGAAGTGGGTTGCCTGGATACAGTCCCTTTGATGAGCAGTGCAGTCCCCCTGGAAAGCAGGCTGCAGTCCCTCCCCTCCCCTTCTCCAGCTTTACCGCTTAGTAAAGCAGCGTGTGAAAGATGGATTTAGGTCCCTGGAGAGCTTCTGAATGCAGAAAAGGGATGGAGGGGGGAAAGAAAAAGTATCACAAATTTCAGTATTGTCCCTTCACATCAAAGAAACAGCCAGGTGTACGGATTGCAGAGACAGGCAGGGCCAGGAAACTATTCCACCTGTTGTTGGAGCCCAGCGTGAAGCTGGTCCTAGCCCAATAAAAGAGGATCCCACACCTGACCTGAGCCAAGATGCCACTCAGAAATGTGTATCGCAAGCAACAGAGATTAGAACTCATTGATACAGTCCAGCGAGGGCAAACCCAGCCCCTGGGATAATCATCACTGCAAAGAAAGCTGCACAGAATGGGCGGGGTTGGGAGGGGATAAAATGATTCCCATGTCTCTTGGTGTGTCTTGCTTCACAGTTTCACAATTACACAGCTCCCTTGGCACCAGACAGCTTCCTTTGGTGGATGCTGCTAGAAAAATCGGCCGATGTGGAAGCGCTCTGTGATGTGCTTATGGGTGCCTAAACTGTAAAGGCTACAAGGAAATTTTCATGTTGTTTCAAATGGCTTTAACCAGGAAGAATGTGAGAAAGATGAAACTGCATTTACTATCAATCTCAGAAAGAAAAAAACAAAACCAGTCTCCTTTGCTTGCTTTGTTCCCTCATCTTCTCAATGCAAAAGTCACACCTGCTCCATTTCTACTATATGTACTGAAAATCCTTACCAAGGGTCATTTCTCAGCAACATGACCAACTGTCCAGAAAACAAAAGTCTGTAATTGAAACCTACTGTCTGTATTGCTCAGAGCATACTTGTCCTCAAGCCATCTGTCTTCAGTGGTGTCTCCACCTTCCCGGTAAGCCTCTCACCTGAGGAAAGGCAACAGAATAATAGACTGGCTGGTACAGCACAAGAGTTCCTGCTCCACAGGCCCAGTAAAGCAGGTGGCTTTTGTAGCAGAGCCTAAAATATAACAAAAAAAATGTAAACTGCAAACATATTTCAGGAGCAGAAGGAGAAAAACAATCTCTAAACTAAGACTCTTTTATGGGGGTTGCCCTGCCAGGAGCACTCAGCCCCCTCAGCAGCCAAAGTGCCTCTGCTGCCTGCGGCGTGGCAGGGTCCCCACGGGGGGTGGGTGTCTCTCAGCTGCACAGGTCTCACTGGGCTCTGCTGAACCAAAGGAACATTTCACGTTCCCCAAGAAAAGCACTGGCCACCCACTGCAGTTTGGCGAGCGCTGGTAGTTCCCAGAGAGAAAGTCTATTTAGCTGGCAGTCATCTGCATTCTGCAGTGGTTTCAGTTTCTCAGAGCATTTAGAGTGCGTCCCCGGATGCAGTGCTTCAGAGCACGTTGAGCATGACATAATTCACAGATGACAGGAGGGATTTCTGCTCTGAGAGGAATGGTCCCAACCTTTTAGCCACATTAAGATAGAAAAATGCAGTCTTGGACACTGGCACAAATGGTAATCTGAAATCATCCTGGGTTTTGATAGCTTCCTTCTGGGGCAGACCAGTGTGCCAGCGGAGACAGGCGCCGGCAGTCAGAGAGGCTCATGCCAGCCCTGCCGCTCTCCTCCACTGCTTCCTTCAGCCTATCATTAGCAGCCAGTCATCTCCTGATGTAATGCTGGAGAGCTAGTCAGGCAGCTGAGGGTTAAGGCATTCAGCTGCATCATATGCAAGTCGAAAAAGACTAACCACAAGGCTGGGATTCATCCCTGCATACGGAATGCCACAAGTCCTGCCTTCTTGCTGGTTCTTCTATTAATTCCATATGAATATCAAGTAATGAAAGTAGCAAGACAGAACTGCACAGCACCCAGCAAGTGAAAAGCCCTGCCCTAATTGCCCGAATACCCTTCAGATGCTCCTAAGATAGGTCTGGAAACTTCTCAGAGCAAACATCCCGAGGGCAGGGCAGGGGAAAGGAAAGGAGAAAGAGAAGATAGTACAGATCTCTGGCAGGGCTGAAGAGGATACAGAAGGGAGGCATCGTTCTTCAGTCTCAGAAATTAAGGTTAATCAGTGCATAACAGGACAATACTGATGGGACTTCTAAACAGTGATGGCTCCTCTGCTCGGTTTTCTTCTGCATCAGACACACTGAAATCAAGAGACCAGATGGAGAGGTGATTGAGGACTGGGATGTGACTGAGGAAAGAAGGAAAACGGGAGAGAGAAGTCTAATAACAGGGGGGGTTAAACATTCTTTTTTTCTCTCGTTCTCATCTCAAAGACAGAGAAAAAGAGAAAGAGAGCATGAATCATTTAACATGAATTTTCCCTGAATGAGAACTGACATAAGTGTGTGAAACAAGAAGGAAATGTATGAATAATGCAGAGCAAGGCTCGGTGCAGACAGAGGACTGTTACCGTGGCCCTGTTTACAGCTTCTGAACGCACGATCAAACAGATATGAAAGAGTGCAAAAAGCCTGCGTGGTCATCTCACGTTGGAAAGGTGTTAAAATACATTGTGGGTATCAAAACACCACCTCTCAATCACTGCACCGAATTCGCTCACCTGCTCACGCCGAGACAAAGACGAGGAGTGAGTTGGTGCTGCTTTAGGTTACAAGTGAGTGGAATTACTCCCGTGCAGCTCGGGCTTGCTCTGAGCCCTGCCATGGTGGGCTGAGGCAGGGAGCACGGGGGTAGCACACACCCTGAGCAGCTCCCCTTGCAGCCGTTACCATGAGTGCCTCGGAGAAGGGTCTGGGCGATTACAGAAAACACATTTTCTTAAGGAAGGTGGCTCCTGAACGAATTCATACCTGCTCTTCTGATTATTTATGGCTGGTGTGTGCAAGAAGCTGAACACATTTCTTATGCCTTTTATGGGAGAAAGTATGGCTAGGAACTAGCACATTCTCCCAGGATGCTTGGGACAGCTGGTTTCCATTTGTGGTCCTGACACTGGCTGGTTTTGGCCAAGCATCATCATTTTTGTGCCACTGGTGAAGCACTTTGAATTCTTCTAACAAAAAGCAGCATGCAAGAGCTGGATATTAATTCTGATTATTCTAAGAAGCCCATCATCATACCGTGTGGTCTCTTGCATTCTGTAATTAAGGCACACTTCTGCCCTAAGGAAGTAATTCTTATTCCTTCCCTCGCTTTATACCACTTCTGGATAGAATTTGCAGTAATTTCCGAGGTAGCCTGTTGGATCCTCTCCACATGTCTGGTCCTTTTTCAAATTGCAGTCCATGAGTTCATCTGAGCAGTGATGGGAGACTCTGGCTGTATTGTGTGCCTCAAGAATTCATTAGCAGCAGAACTCACACAGACATCCACAGCTACTGAAGATTTCTCAGAAAGCTTTAACACAAAAGGCTGCCATACTGAATGATGCTTTCTCCAGTTTATTGCTGTACTAGACTCGCCAGAGATATAATACAGTGTTACAGAGGTGACTGGAGGATGTTCCTTTTTTTTTGACAATATAGAGGAGCTTACCTGGAGGTCTAAGGAAGGGCATCTTAAAGACAGACTCCAGGAGGAAACAACAGCAAGGTAAGGGGCGAAGCCAGGAAGCTAGGGCATAAAGCAAAGGACATTCCGAAAGATTGATATTAAATTTTGGACCAAAAAAAAAACCAGGAAGAGGGAAGAGGCAGGGTCTTTGAGGACAGGAGTGTAGGAGTTATGAGAGCCTTGGAAAAGAAAACAACTCCTTGTGAAATTATCCTGTTTGTAACAGAAATACCTCCTGCATGCAAATGCACATTCTCACACTCGGCCTGTCGCGTGGCTGACCTGCTGTCATAGGAAAGGGCAGGCTGAAAAGCCCTGTGGCACAAACTGCCCTACTGCAGTTTAAATGCAGCACTACCAGCAGCCAGCACGGAGGAGCAGTAATGCTGGTGAAATGCAGCGAGGAAAATAAATGTGCTGGCTGCTTCAGGGATGGAAAAGGCACATTCCACCTTCTGCCTCCTAGAAATCTGCTGCAGCCTTTCACTGGCCTAAGGAAGCACTGACTCCAGACTGCTTTTGGTTCCTCACCTCATACTTGCCCATTTCCCCTTGGTGCTGAGGAAGAAGGAGAGGCCAGCAGGAATTGTCACGTTTTCACTACCCGGTATTTCTATGGTGATATTAAAGTGTCCTCTATTTGCTTTTTATCTTTTCACCTTGCACTGGGAGCTGCAGGTGCTTGTATGCCATCTAGCTACTGCACATAATGAAAAGTGACAGGGTAGTTCAATCTCTGGGGTCCTTTCAGTCCATAGGCTCCTGCTGAGAAACCCAGCAAGGTGGGCACTTGGGTTGCTATTTTTTCCTAAGTTGTTCTGACATATCTCCTCCAGGAATTGTACTGATGCCCCCTAACCCATATCATGCACCCTCCTGGCTGCATCAAGCAGCATTTACTTCTGGTCACTGATAATCTGAGCTCCTTTCAAATCAGTAGCCTAAATAGGAAAGGCTTCCTGCTGTGGTGTCCACAGCACTGCAAACGGTCCTAGGGAGGCAGATGTCTAATAGGTGATTAGAGGACAGGTCCCATTCTTTTCAGCTGGGCTCTGAACTCTTTTGAGGGAGGATGATATGAAGAATGGTGATGAGTGTCTTTTGGAGACAAAGACAACGAGCTTTAGGCGTGAATTAGCAGCTCTAGAAAGCAGTGAGATCAGCTGTTTCTGCAGACTGTGTGATGCTGCAAAGAAAAATGATGCCAGTAGCAGATCTGGTGTAGAAGTTGCTTGGGATCTCATGGCGTCTTCCCCTTCTTTCATATAATATACCCACTGCCTCTGCTAGACTGTGCTGGGAGGAGATGTGAAGTCCTCCCTTCTCAGACGTTCAGCTAGACTGCCACGATGCCGTGGTCCTGGAATATATCATACACTTTTCTTGACTACAATTAATTTACAGTTTGTATTAGCTCCCTATAAAGCATGCTGAGGAACAGTGAATCTGGCTGCTGTAAATGAGGGAGAACAGCACCAAATCTATCACTGCAGAAATAAAGCACTATCTTGAGACTATCTCCTGTAAAGGAAGATGTATGACACTGAATTCAGGCTCCCATGCACTTAAATATCAAGTCAGATTGAATATGTGCCTCTCGTAAATGGGAAAGCACAGACAGGCTTCTGAGCCAGGAAGTCTACCATGCAGAATCCACAATTCCTATGTATGGAACCTGCCCCTGTTTTTCCAGACCGAATGTTGATCTGAACTGCATGCACCCCTGTGTTACTGGTGAACCACAGGGTGTGCAAGCCTTGCAGACAGGGAGGCCATGGTGCACGATCTCCACGCACATGGAACGCTGTATTCTGTCCATTTGCTCCAAAAGCAGAGGAACCTTATTCAGTCCAACACACCACCCATTTCAGTGAAGGTTGAGATATTGATCTCCCCAGTAAATCAAGGTGAGATCTATAGATCCCTCCCAATAAATGATGGTGGCTGTATTGATTCTCTCCTTCCCACCCCCCATAACTGAAAGCAAGACATATTAGTTCCTCCCCATTAAATGAAAGCGAGCTGTATTGAGGCCACCACATAAATAAAGGGTGGGCCATGCTGACTTAGACCTTAACCACATAAATGGAGGTGAAATGTATTGATTCCATCTCCTGTAATTGAAGGAGCGCTGTATTACAGTCCCCCTTCCAACATAAGTGATGGCAAAGCATATTGAATCCATCATTCTTGAAGCGAAGGGTGAGTTTTGTTGAACGTCCTCAAAATAAGGAAGGAAAGCCATACAGAACTTGGTATCTCATCCAGAAATTTAATTTGATCTGTTATTTACACGTTGAGGCTTTTACTACATTTGGACGGCAGAGGTGTGTTATGGCTTAAAGCCTCTGGGAACAAAATGAGGTGAGAAGGCACTGGGGGCTCAGGGCGAGATGTGATGGCCAAGCAGAAGGTCTCCTGAGTTCCAGCTCTTGTGTTCATGTAGACCACCTGCACTCAGGCAAGTTTTCTGGCCTTGGCATGTCTCACGTGCCTGGCAAGGGTAACGATCTTCCTCTGATGTTAGGTGGTAGGATAGATTTGTTCAGGAATGTCTACAACATTCTCTTGGCTCATAGCACTAGGGAAGTCCTGGAGACAACAGCGGAAGCCAAGAGAGCATTAGAGGGCAAAATGGTTAAAAAATAAGGTGCACTGTGTATGTCCTGTGCCTTGAGATCTGGAGGACAGAACTGTACGCTGCAGAGATAACTGGCAGCAGCTGGAGCCTGTGGTGATTTTTTCTCTTTGCTTATTCCTGCTCCTTCCTAGTCCTTTCTACTATCAGCACTGGTTTTAAATGGTCTCTGCTGATGGGAAAGATACCAAGGTACCTTACCTCAAAGCCATGTACTAGTTCAGGGATCCAGTCTTTGGGACTGTGGCTGTCGAAAGCGAGGCAGCCAGGGCAGTGCCCACCTGCAGGGCAAAACATTCAGATCCGACTGCACCCCTCCAGAGCACACGTCCAGCCAGCAGCAGGACAAACCCAGGGCAGTGCAAGGACAGCTGCTGGTGGTATCAAGAGAGGTGCCAGCTCCTTGCTTCCCCAAGGAAATACACTCATTTTCCCCACAGTATTCCGCTGCACAGTTGTTGTCTTTTGTTACCTGTTATGAATATCTTAATCCCCGGGGAAGCCATGGAAGACAAGTGGAGAGGACAAAGCCAGCAGAGCCTCAGAGAGAGGCCTGCCCGCGTCCTTCTTCCTGGCTCGTCCCAGCAGTAGCAACAAGGTAGAAAAAAAGAAAAACAAACAAAGAAGACAGTGAAGGCAGGTCCATGTAGATGACAGGAGGAAGTTAAAGTAATGAATACAATCCTTAATCATCCCACACAAATCCTACCTCTGTCACTTTTCGCCCAGTGTCACAGAAAGGAGATGCACCTCTGGCACCACATCTTGCGATGAGCAGGCAGAATTATGGCATCTTGTGGCTCGTTGCCTGCATCTGCCATCCACCTCCTCCGTGATACATGAGGAGGTGTGCGTGCAGAGGGGGGTATGAGCTGGACAGTTAAAGGAAAGCATAACTGTTCTCTGAATCTGTGGCACTGCACATCTGAGAGGGACCAAGGACTCTTACGTTGGCCATATCCTAGGATACAATCACAAGTCATGCAAGCTTTGACCTTTCTTTAGGATGAAATACCAAGGTATATTTTAGCGTGTGTTTCTTAACACATAGTAATTTATCTTGAGATTTTGCAGGGAACAAGATGTGATAGCTTTTGTGAATCCCTGGTACATTCTGTGTTCTTCCCATGTGGATGTTTCCAAGCGTGCTGCTTTGCCCGGAGCAGACTGAAAATGCCAGTCAAGTGCCAGTTCCCCCCTAAGCCCGTGAATGGAAAAGCCCAATTCCTTTGCAGTTCTCTCATATCACCAGCTGTCGAAAACCCTCGCTGAGAGGATTTAGATTGGATTTTGTGCTGATTTTATACAGTTGTTTCATGTCTTCCCCATGAGTGGTAAAAACAGATTTGTTCCATACAGCACTGGGGATGCAAATAACATTCCTGTTTCGCTGCATCTTTTGAGAGGAGAACCAGACAGTTGCCATGGCAACAGCACATGTGAGACAGCTGTAGTTGCTATGGAAACAGAAACGATGGGAGCCAGGTAAAATAGTCCCAGCGGATAAACCATTTTAAAACACACACAAAAATTCCTTAAACTAAACTAAAATCTAGCTTTGAAATTCTAGAGCCTCAGAAGCAAGGGGCGACAGAGGGGAATGCAAACGCCCCCTCATGATCTTGGTGCTTTCCCTTTTCATGTTTCCGAGGGACGAGGGAAGTCATTGGAAGTCATCCAGTGGTTGCTAGAA
The DNA here is from genome assembly GCA_013399075.1 of Chloroceryle aenea. NCBI lineage: Eukaryota > Metazoa > Chordata > Aves > Coraciiformes > Cerylidae > Chloroceryle > Chloroceryle aenea. Next base: position 599,938 of record VWZY01012237.1, on the reverse strand, counting down.
ATAAAGTGAGAGTAAACTCCACCACCCCTTTGGCCTGGTCTGCTGACCCGGGGAGTGCGAGTGCTCCGCACTGATAGTTCCGTGCCGTGCAGGCTCAAATCAGCACTCCAGTCAGGTGTCCTCTAGTTCACAGCCAGCTCTCCTCCCTCCTGTAAATCTAACCATCCTCCACACAGGTAATGAGATTTCTTCAGAGACTTTAGCCCCGTGAGAGGCACAGTTTTTGTCATTAACCAGAGGGCAAGGTGCACTGTTTGAGCTGTCCAAGGGCTGGGAATCTCAAGCAGTGGCCGGATGCCTGGCAGCACTGCAACCTGCGCGCTGGCCTCCGGGGATGGGCCACTTTACCTGATAGATACTAAAGAGAGGAAACCACACATCCTATATCTCACTGGGGTGGTTTGTTATTGCCTGTCTGTAACTCCTTTTTATTTTTTAAAAAGCTTTAATGTTACAGTTGAACATAGGGAACAATTAAAATGAGAAATTAATTACACTGAAGACAAACAGCTTCAGCATCCACCAGAACTGTGTGTGTTTGGGGTCTCCTGAGAATGTAATAGGGCAGATACAAGGCCTGGGACCGGGAGTGGGGGAAGAGAGCAGATGGAGTAAGAAGCTGATGGGAATAGAGAGGAGTAGGGGAAGGTGAGGCAGGAGAACCTCAAACTGGGAAATGAGAGGGAAGAGGGAGGATGCTGGAGCTGAGTGTGTATGGTAAAACGAAAAGCAGTAGGAAGGAGAGCAGGATGAAGGGTGAAGCCTGAGTCAGAGGACAAGAGATGAGAGGACAGGATGGCAGTCCACAGGATACAGAGGTGGGCAAGCTGGGGGCAACACAGTTGGCACAGCAGCGTGGAAAGGACAGGGAGGAAGATGAAGCCTGGCATGCTAGGTACAGGGGCAAGAAAAGGTGAAGAGAAGCAGGAGGCTTGGAGGATGGAGGCCAGATCCAGATAATGCACAAGATGTTTTGCAGAGTGGCACCCTCCCCACTGTTGTTTGTAATATCTCCGTACTTCAGCACAATTCCCTGGCCTTTCAAGAACACTTTCGTTCGCTGGTTCACTCATCGTACTGCGGTGAGAGCTGCTTACTCCAACACTGGCTTGCACTTAGGTTTTCCAAGGATTTCCTTCCTCGCTCTGTATCACCAGCTAATATTATCAAATCTTTCCATGCTTTCAAGGTGCAAACTTTCATTATTTTCTTACTGAAAGCAGATTTACAAAAGCAGTTCAGCATCTCGGGTGCCTTTGAATTGCCACTGCATTTACTGCCTTCTCATTTTGTGATCACAGTTCCTGCCCTTTTGTTTCAGTCTCATTCCTCTCTCTGTCTGTAATAAAGGGAGATGGAAGCTGCAGTCTGCACACACCTGTAATTTCTGTTGAAGCCAAGGAAATCTGCATACATATAACTAACAGGACTGGAGGACTTGGCTGAGGATTCCTGTTTAAAGGAATAATAAACTGCTCACGTCTACTGAGAAGGAGAAAGAAAAAAGTCTTTATTCAGAATGTAAATCTCTTCCTGCTGAGGAGCGAACCCAAAAGTCAGCCTTCAGGATATAAATATTTATGCCTTTTGCATAAACAGCAGATGTAACATTTCCAATTAACTGTCGATCTTTCCACTTCTCTGGCTGCTGCTGCTTTCTCTCACAATATCAGAATGAGCAGTCGCCTGATTTGCCTGAGCTCAGATCTGTCACACATTTCCACAGTCAGGAAGATGAAATTGTTCCTGAAAATGTTTATTTACCAGAACCAACAATTTCCCTGTATTTTTTATTCCTTGTATTCTATGTAAGATTAATTTTATTCTGCTGAAAGATGTGAGATTCACAGCTCAGAAAAGAGGACAACCCAGAAAGAGCAACAGCAGGCATGGTTGAGAGCGTGAGCATGCACTTAGCCAGGGCAGCACCCTTAGCCCAGCCCCAGAAGAAGCCTTCATGGCAGGAGGGATGCCAGTCTCTCACCTCTTTGGCCCTTGGACTTTCTACCAAGCCTGCCAGACTGGGGCTAGGTAGCATCAAGTGTAAGAGCTTTTATCACCCAGCCACCTCTTTTAGGTATTTAGGTGTGGTGGGGGTTTTTCCTTCTTTTTTTTTTGTTATGGGTATGGTTGGACTCAGTGATTTAGGAGTTTAGGAGGTCCTCTCCAACCACGAATATCCTGTGAGTCTGTGATTCTGTTCACCAGGAACAGCCTCCATCACTTTAGTGTCAGCTGCCTCAGGTGTCTGACAGTTAACCCTGCTAATGGCAGCCTCCCACGTCCACAAGTGGGAACTCTAGGAGAAGGTGTGAACTGTGCAAGCAAGAAAATGAACCCTACTAGAGCTGGTAAACATTGGTGTTCATTGGCATCGTGATTACAGAGAGGATTTTGCTGGAGCACTGGAAGGAGGGTAAGAACAAAAATCATCAGCAGAGAAGCAGCAGCAGGTGAGAAAGAAGCTAAAGGGCAGGTGTAAGGGGAAGGAAAAGCACTTGTTTGGTGATAGGTCAGAAAGTGAGGATCCTTCTGTTCCCTTCTGCTGAGGAGGATTTTGTGGGATGACCTGGCCTGCAACACCACAAAGTTTAGCTTAGCATCCTTTCCTTTCCTGGGAATCGAAAAATCCCTTGCGCATTGCTTTAAACTAGGAGCTGCTGTTCAGCTGAGCAGGCTCTCACTGAGGGCTCCGGTGAACAGCTCTTGGCCCTCCTGCTTGTGAGGAAAGTGCTGGTATGGGAGTCATGCAGCCAGCCTGGGACAGGGCTTTGTGCTGCTGTCTGAGCCAGTGCAGGAGGTCAGCCTGGCTCTTTACCGTTCTCAGGAGCTGCATCCCAACGCCTGGCAGCTCTGGCAGGTGCTGTTGCTATGGGAACTGGCTCTGCTTTAAAACCATCCATGTGGTAGTGAGGGATGGAGGTATCTGCAACCCTGGCTGCTTAGTGGTGCACCCTCCGCAGACTTTTGCTATCTGCCACCTGATTTTCTGCGTGGACCCGGCACTCAGCTCCATTTTCACCCTCTCCCCAGGCTCTTCCGTCTGCCACATCTCCCTGGCTCTGGATTGTAGCTGGTGTGAGCTCTCATGTGGTGCCTCTTGCACAGCATGAGAAATCATCAAATGCAAACCCAGAAACGAGGGTCCAGATTCCCAAGGAAAAGGCAGTTGAACTGCTTAGTGAGCACGAATTCCACTTTGTTCTGTGCTGAGCCCAAAAGCATATATATTAGCTCTTAGCTGTATTCAGGTATAGTCTTGACTCAAGCATCTGTGGTCAGTGATCAGGTCATCTGCACTATAAAACCCCAGATAACCACCAGCACTTGCTTCAGGTGAGCTAACTGGAGTGCACTGTGATTACAAATAGAACAGAATTTGCTTGCCTCACGTACTGCAGATCCTTGAGTGTGTGCGATTCCCCCAGCAGTGAATGTGCACCAACATCACTTGAAGTTACTACTGGCTATGAGCTACCCTCCTGTCTGCCTCCTATCAACCTCTCTGTTTGATTAGCTGCACCTAAAAGAACCCGAGGCAGTGTTGGCAAAGTGTCCAGGCTTTGCCTTCTCGCCGGGAGCAGGAGCTGGGATAGCACCGGTGCCTGGCTCCCGTGCCATGCCCTGTCCTTGCTGTGACTCGCAGTTCCTCCTGCCTGGGGAGCTGCACGAGCACTGACAGCTCCCCGCCAGCTTTCTTAGAGTAGATCAGTGTGGATTAGGAATTTAGAATGGAGCAATCTCAAAAGGAGACAAAGTCAGTTTTCTTAAACCACAAGCATTTCTTCCCTGTTGTTTTTCTTCTTCTTTTTTTTGGTTCAGCCCCCTTGACTGTGGCTGGCTGTCTGGTATTTCTTCTGAGTGTTCACTGCTGCCCTGCTGGATGAGGAGGCTCTCTGGTTTAATGGCATTCATTAATCAGACAACAATGCATCTTTCCAGAACCAGAGCTTAGAACTCTAGAATTCAAGTTCCATTACTGATGGGTGTTGGCCCAGCTGCTCAGGTTGGGGGTTCTCTAAGGCCAAGTCAGATAATTCAGGCTCTGTGTACATGTTGGGAGTAATGTAGGACACCCAGGATTTTGGCAGCTGCTCGTTCAGGCCCGGGAACAGACTTTGAGCTGAGTGTGATGAGTGCTCTAGGCCACCTCTTGGGGCTGAGGCAAAGAGAATTAAGCCACTGTCGCTTCCCGGATTTGAAGGGCATCTGAGAGATGCAGTGACCCTCTCAAGAATTGTCCTGACCTGTATCAGTTACAGCAGGTCCTTACAAAGCCCAGGATCTCAGTCTGTCATGCCCACGGGCTGCTCTTCTAAAAGTAGATGATCTCTCTTTGTGTTTTCACAGAACAGTTTGTCAGGCTGTTACCTAGGTATCCAGTTTTTCCAGTGCTGAAGTCAGTACTGTCTTCTCCCACATGCCTTGTGGATGCTGTGATGACCTGCAGGCAGTCAGAAGCACCCTCAGCCTATTCTCCCTCTCCTGGCTGGACACAAAAGCAATTTCAGAGCCTGTGGCTAGGGCCTGAGGAATGCACTAAGAAATGGCCTCCAAGTGCTTCCTTAATCACCTTTCCCTAGCTCCTCTGTTGCCAAGGTGGTATTCAAGGGAAAATACCAAGGCCTGATCCCAGCNCCTCGATATCTCTTGTGCTGAGGTGCCCAGATTTGCTTTATGATCCCTGTTTCAAGGCCTTGGGTGAGCATTACTGTATGCACCAAGGATGGCAGCACTGATACCTCCCATCCTGTGTGGGACCGCGGTTGTTCTCTCACTTTGTAGGATGCAAGATCCTTTGTGTTATCACGATCCCGTGTTTCACCACTGACAGAGCTTGATCTACCCCACTGCTCTTGCTCTGGGAAGGAGTCTGTTCCCTGTCAGGAAGGCTCACAGCTCTGCAAATTCCTAGCCAGTGGCATTTCGGTAAGTGACCGGACTCTTCACCAGACCCTGTCCTCAAGGCCCCTGCTACAGCTGTGCAGTGGCACGAGTGCAGAAGCAGGTGAGGTATGCCCTGTCACAGCCCCCACGCAGCCAGAGACCTTTAGAGGTGTCTTTAGGAGGGGCATGGGCTGTCTGTGCATTGCAGCAGTGCCCTTGCGCATGTGCTCCCGGAGCATCTGGATTGCCTCACTCTTCTCAGGTTTAGACCAGCTTTCGGTAGCCAGGCCCTTGAATTTGCACACTGAAGCAGCAAGACTCGCTGAGCTGATTCCCTGGAGCCCTGCTGATGTGGAAGAGACCCATCCTGCCTTTCCCATGTCTTCCACGTCCCCTGTCACCTTCCCCATCCGTGTCAGGCATGATGATTCAGCAAACAGATACACTTCTTGTTGTTGGCAGGCAGTCCAGGCGTTTACCTTGATAGCAATGTTTAATATTATATGGCCTTTTATTTATTTTGCCCAAGTGCAAATTTCACTGCAGGCTGTTCCATTTGCTATTTAATATTTTGTCCGACTTTCGGGCCTCCTCCTAGAGAGGAAACAGCCTGCAGGTGCTGCAAACACTTTGCTCCTTTATGACTAGAAGAGACTATTCCTCTAAGGCTTTCAGGCTGACTGGATTCTGGCCTGTCCACCTGCCTGCCTTATCTGCAGAACAGGAAGGTGAATATTTTCAATAATTTACTTTAGAGCTGCTCTATCCTCCTGCTATTTATTTCTGCCATGAATTATGCTCAGAGGTTAGGAAGCTTTTATCTTCCCACTCACAAAGGAACTGAAGGAAAATACTCTGCAGGGCACAGAGGCATCTTTAGGTGGTTTGTAAATACTCCCAGAGGCAGATATACTGGGGATTGAGCAGAGCTGTAGTCTCTACCTTGTCAGTATTGCCCAATGCAGCCTGCATCTTACGGGTTATGCAACGGGGAGCAGTTGTGCCCACAACCCCCCCTCTTCCTACTGAGATTTACATCCAGTGTCTGCAAGATACACCTGCTAGTGCTCCAAAGCATGAAAAGGAAATAATAAAAAACGGCCTGAAGAGATGATAGCTTACTCCTCACACCGGAGTTTGATTCCTTAAAATCCGTGGAGCGATTTTCAGTGACTTCTCTGGGATTTGGATCAGACTCTAAAAGCACAAGCCCTGAGAGCTGGACTGCAGCCAACTAACTTAAGAGAAGCAGAATTCCGGGCAAATGAGTTTTCATTTTTAATTCAGAAGTTAAATAAAATTGCACTGCAGCACATTTGGATGGGACAGCTCCAAGAAAAATCCAGGGAACTGAAGGAAGTGATACTTCTGGTGTGTTTGCCTCCTCTTAGCCCTACCCTAAGGGGCTAGTTGCTCCACAAAGCAGTATCAATTATCCAGCAATGGATGCTACTGCTCTTATTATTACTATATGCTCGCTGTGGAGCAGGACTCCAGCGAGCTGGACAATGGACATGTGTAGGGCAAACAGATGGTCCTTGCCTCCAAGAGCATCTCAGCCTAGAGTTACCATTTTCTGTTCAGTTTGTTGATGGGTGTTGCACCACACAGAGGGGCATTGTTTTGTCTCTGTTGAAGTCAATTAGGTTCTTAGTGCCCCAGGGAGGTGACAGGGAGGTTTGTGCTGTTTGCTTTGGTAGAAGATATAAAACATAAGTCCTGGTTTTGCCACCCAAATTCCACAGTGTTTTGTTGGAAAATGCCTGCAGAAGCTTGTTCAGCATGAGGGTGAACTTGGTGATATCACACAGGCTTGTTTACAAAACGCAGCGGCGCCTGCCTGAAGGTCAAGTGGGTGCCTTGTACCAGGGCTCCCTGCCCAGGTCGAGGCAGAAGTGGAGGGTTGGTCTACACTCTCTCAGTGCTTCATGAGTATGTGCCTTCCTTGGAAGGAACTCTTCTTCTTCATCCTCCTCTTTTTTTTTGTGGGGCATTCTGGTTTGTTTTTTTCTCAGCATGCCTTGATTTCCTGCCCTTTCCTCTCCTCTTTGTCTCTGTTTTTTTTGTCTTTTCTGATAGCATCACCTGGTTGCCCTCTGTGGATAACTCCTCCAGAGAAATAACAGTTGTAAATCTCTCCCCGTAATTCCTTGGTTTGTGAGATTTCAAAATAGACTTAACTATGTAATATTTGGGGGGGCTACTGTGCTCCTTGCATTCAGACGAGCTATACTTATGTTCCTCAAGATGCAGACAGAAAAGGAAGTTCTAGAAATCTCATAATAAAAAGTGGTCTTTGTTTCCAGCTTCCCCATCAAAACCTATGCTGGTGGGAAATAATAATAAAAAAAAACAGTTATGACCA
>VWZY01012237.1:567883-586226 GCA_013399075.1 Chloroceryle aenea | reverse complement strand
GGCTGCAGCGCAGCGCCCGAGCCCCGCAGCCCCTCTGCCCACCCGCGCCAGGGTCCCCCGCAGCCCCCTCGGCCCCTTGCGGGAAGGCTCCCCCNCTGCAGGAGGGTGGGGAGGCTCTGTGATATAAACACATTATCCTCGGAGGAAAAACAACTCCAGGCCAAGCAGATTCATTGCACTAGTGACTTGAACTAGGTGAAATGTCGACAGTTACTCAACATCACATTCCAAAACTCTTGTTACATAAAATAAACAAACCTTCTAGTGATGTTTTGGTCTCCAACCCAGTCCCAACCCCACCGATCTGCTTTATTCCCCAAGGGATGGCAGGGATGTGGGTCTTCTGGCTTGTGACCGTCTTCTCCTGCACATCTGCCGAGGGTGAACTTTGCCATTTGTCTCCTCTCTTAGAACATACCAACAGGATTCTGCGGGTTTTGTTCAGTTTTGTTTTGTTTTCGTAAAAAAAATAAATAAATTATTGTTAAAGAAAAACGAGAGAAAAAAACCCTTTTTTTGGCCGCAGCTATCAGCTCATTTTTGGATGCTGTCTAACGCCAAGGCCAGCAGGATCCAGGAATTCATCTACTGGTGCCAGCAAGAAAGCACTGACCCAAACAAGGGAGCCAGAACTTGGACTGCAGTCCTTGCCAGGGATCAGCAAGAGGCCAGAGAGACCATGCTGCTGAGTCATCACCGCTCCAGCTGCTACAAGCCTTTTCTGGGGACGCGGCTGTTGCTAAGATTCCTGGGAGCTGACTGATTGCTCCTTCTATAGTCATGTAACACACACACATACACGTCAAAGGAGCAAGGAACAGCAGCTGGGGCCAGCTCAGAGCGAGAACACAGCCTGCTGGCCATGAGCAGCCAGACTTCGCGGCTGTGCAGATGGGCAGGCGGTGCCCGGCCGGACCTGCTGTAATGCGGCCCTGGGCTCCTTTTGTAGGGCAAAAGTTACCTTGCTCTCAGGAAGCTGCTCCTGTCACCCACTCACGGAGGTGTTTCAAAAGGCAAAAAGCCCAGACAGTGGTTCTGTACAAAGTTTTACTTCTGTTTGTACTTGCATGTTTCGTCACATTTGCTTTAGGTCAGAGAGACAGAGCCATTAAGAGCTAGGAACACGCTTAAAATCTATGCCTTGCATTCCTTGAGGGCCAGTGTTGGATCGTTCCCTTCATAAAGTAAATATGTTCCATCGGCTGGCAAGTAAAGCGAGCACCTTCCAGTTCTGAGGCCCAGAACTGAAATTAGTGACACTTCTCATTGATCCCCGGCAGGGCTGAGAGGAGCCTACAGCCTCACGCATTGGAAATGCTTCTCCATGTGCATCCTGCATTTTCCTCCACCCAATTTAATCTTTTTACTCTTTTTATTTTCCTGTCTTTTACCTGCCTCAGGTACTTGCCTCCCTTAGATGCTGCAGTTGCACTTGTTTCCTGCTCCACATTTGACTCTCAATAAACTGGATGTACTCAGGCTTTTAGCTCTCTCCATTCACATCGAGGCTGGTGGAGCTTCAGGGTAATAGGATGGACTGGTCTTCTCTCTGATGTTAGACACACCACTGATTCCAAAGGAATAACCGCTCGTACTAGCACTTCATAATAAAACTAATAATTCCAGAGCCCAGTCTTTTGCTCCTCTTGATTGACTGTTGAGGTGCCAAGCTCAGAATTACAAATCCCAAAAGAGGTTTCAGAGCACTTGAGTTTCGCAGTCACTTTTTCTCAGTAGCACCTCCGAGCCCTGACCATGGCCCAAGACCAGTGTGTGCTGTCAGACTGAGCAGGGGGGTCTGTCCCTAAGTGTCACAGGTCAAGAAGAGGAGACAAGCAATGAGTGGAGATGGACAGAGGAGGCCCAGTAGGCAGGGAACTGGTTTTGGCCAGTGTGGCAGGAGATGGTCTTCACAAGCAAGCAAATGAACGGAGTTTTAGGGCTGACTCGGGTCAGTAAGGAGGGGTTCTCTGAGAGCCTCAAAGAGAAAAGTTTTCCACTCCATACCTCATTTGTGCAGGAGAGGATCGGTGCCCGCGGCCATTCCTCACAAGGAGCTTTGTGTATTGCATAAGGTCAGCAGCACATTTAAATGCACTTCTGGCCACATCAGTGCAGAAATAGCCTCTTGGCATGCGAAATCTGTTTACGCAGACAAACACAGGTACAGCCAAGTGCAGACCTGGGTAAACTTACCTGTTGAGTGTTTAGGGCAAGCTGAGGAAATCCTCTACATACCAGTATAGAAAGAAGTAAGTTCTAAATTGCTCAAAGTCATTATGAGCAATCTCCATCACACCAAAGGTAAGAAGAGCCTGAGAGACACGGGGAAAGCACTCCTGAGAAGGTGCTTGGGGACAAAGCCACTCTATGGACTGCAAAGGCACAGATTAAATGGGATCAGATACAACTTTATTTTTTTTTTAACTTTATGTAGTGTTTCAGATATTGTGGAAAACAAAGGGCGAAAAAAGCCCTGCACACACAGTTTGTAATTACTTGCATATGCAGATTTGGAAGCTGCATTTGGCCCGTAGTAATGCATTGCAGTGCTCTGACAGCGTGCCGGCGAGGATGAGGAGAGCCATCTATGGTGAGGCTCATCCCTTCCACTCCATGCAGCTACAGGCATGCTGTCCTTAAAAAATTCTGCAGTTGTAACATCTGAGTCATGCGTTTGCTTTTTGTTTTGATTCTTGCTAACCAGGAGTTTTCATGCCCCTAGAGTGACTTGCTCTTCGCAGTACAGGGAGTTTTGTCAGGTAGTGCTTGCAGAAGGTCACCATCAGCAAAACAACGAAGAAAGTACACCCTGAATTAAAAAAAGCTACTCAATATTCCCCATTCTTCAATTCAGGGCATTTTGCTATCACAAGACCCCTTAGATGTGTTGTGAAGCATCAGCCACCACTTGTATTTCAGACTCATGCCTGCTATTGCTGGGATGGCCAGTCAAGATGAATGCCTGGAAGCAGTTCAGCCTGCAGCTGACAGGAGATGTTACCACTGACTTTGAAGAAGAGATGGAGCTCTGCTTTGAGCCATCCCGTTGTTCAGCTAGTCCTACTGATATAATCTCTGGAGCAATTAGATCTTCCAAGCCATTGCTTGGTGTCAAAGCTCCCATATTCCAGACAGACAGCAGAGTGGCCCCTGCAGAGCTGCTGCCTCTGCACCTATCGCTGCAAACTGCGGCCCGTCCTCAGCAGAGCTTCAGGCTTTGTTGTGGCATGGAGGGTGCTGGCAGCACGGACTGATTATCTCCTTCAAACCTCCAGATAGGGGGAGGACTTCTGTATTCATACTGCTGAGTGCCTGCAGTGCTTGCTACAGTTGGCCTCAGAAAAACTTTCTTCTCCCAGACACTAGTGATATTTAGACAGCCTGTGAAATGGATCCTTTCTTTTTGTAGGAATGTTTGTTCGCATGAGATGGTCATGGATAGCTGCTTCCTCTGCCTTCAAAGAAGTCATGTGAAGAGCCCCAGAAGACATCAGCCTTCCCCCCAGTACTAGATTCCACATCAATTCAAGGTCTTGACATTTATTTTCAAGGCCTTCTGTGAAAATATCCAAGAATATCTCAGAAAAGCCTCTTTCTTTGCATGTTGATAGCACTGTTCCTTTGAACGCTGGGATAATGAAAGACAAGGTGTTCTCTACAGCAGGGTCATGGCTTTACACATCACTCTGCTTGAAGATACAAATCTCCTTTCTCTGACTTTACTGAAGACAGATCTGAAAACAGCAAAGAAAAAACAAGAAGGTGAAATAAAAAAGAGATAAAAAGAAATCATGAGTGAAAAGAGCTAAAGCAGTGAGAGAGAGGGAGTGAGGAAAAAACAGCTTGAAAGTTTCAATTAAACCAGTTATAAAGAGAAAGGTTTTACCTTTCCTGAGACATGGGAAAGAAAATCAGCTCAGTGGGATGCCCTGCATTGCTCTACTCTCAGACACTCTAGAGGAGTAGTCTGTGAGCACAGCAGTGCTTATAGAGGTGATGTCCCTGCTTATACAGTTTAGGCCAGTCTGACTGTGCAGATGTCCTGTCCAATATATAAGCAAAATAAAGTCCTGTGCCACAGGGTCTCCAGCTGTCTTGTAATGTTATTCACAATAACACTTGACTTGATGGCAGCAAGGATCTGTGCGGTATCACATCCCAAATCACAAGGCTTCTATGTCATCTAGTTTGTAGCCTTCCTCATGTTTCCATCCTTCAGCTTCAAAATGACATTTTCTCCAGTGCATTCCAGTGGTAACTCTTCCCAAGGTCAAGCTGTAGCTTAAGGTACCAGTAGTAAACAACTGAAATATCTACTGATCCCGGGCAGTTCTCAGGGCTACTGTGAGGTTACATTAGTGGCAGAATAGGAGCTCTGGCATAGGGACAGCTCCCATGTGCATCCTTCTGAAGGCCCACAAACCTTTAGTCCGAGAAGCTTAACAGGATTCTAATAGGGTTGTAAGTCTTGCAAGCGTCACAGCGCTGCTTTATTGTCAGTATCACAGAGGTGTTAACAAGGGCAGTTCATCTTTACCTGGTTTGTGATACCAGAACATACTATTGACTCAAATGAAAACATTAAGATGTAAACAAAACACATCCAACAGCACGCACCGTGCTGGTCATTAAATTAATGGCAGCTCAGTGGCTGTTACATTCCCTTGTCCACCTTTCTCCTGGCTCCGTGCAAGCCTGACAGTGCTGTTCATAGCACGCTAGCCTTACCAATGGACACAACATTGTTCCAGATTTTCTTTGCATAAACCATTACAATTCTTATTTCACCTATGGTAGGACCTTCTGTTCTTCTCCTTGCTGTACTACATTACAATCCACCTAAACTCCTTCCCCTTTTCCATCCATAGAGTAGTCCACTTGCAAAATCATGGTGCATCCCCATTCCTCAGCAAGGATTCCATTGCAAAATGCTTTGGTGAATTTCCATGTTAGCAAGCTCTAGTTTTCCAGACCATATTGCTCTACACAGAGAGAGAAATTTGCAACTCAACCTTAACTGTTGTTCTGGAATAAATTAGCAAAGGATGTTTCTGAAGGCACAGCAGCTCAGCGGGCTCAGTGGCACACTACAGGGCACCGAGCAGGAGCCTGTTATCAAGGGATGCCTCGCAGTGCAGCGTGAGAGGCTGGCTGATCGCAGCACCGCTGCTGAGCAGAGCGCTTCATCACCTTCTCGGCACTAATTCCTGTGTGGAGAGGCTGAGGAGAATTAACAGAGGGCAAGGAAGCCCCTGCTTAGAGAGGGGAAAAGCAGACTTAGACATGGTAAGCAAGTGAGTTTACTTCAAAATCTGAAAGAACACCAGAATAAATTATCACAGAATCAGTTCATAAGCACCTAGAGGATATCAAGGTAATCTAGGACAACCTGGGTTCATTTGTTAAGAACAAATAATGTCAAAGCAATCTAAATCCCTTTCTGACATTGTAACTGCCTAACAGTGGATGGCAAAATAGTAGGTGTTTATGTCTGGATTTCAGTAAGGCTTTCAGCAATGTCTCATGTGACCTTCGCCCAAGCACATGGCAGAAACGCGATGCCAGTTAAACCACCAGGAAATAGGGGCATCATTTGTGGAGACACATTTTTAGGGAAGAGTTCTCAGAAAGCAGTTTTCTGGCCGATGGGTGCTAGCATTTCAAAGGAGCCTCCCTTTGGGTGTGTGCTGGTCCTTCTCAGGGACTGGAATTTGTAAGATTCCGGTTAATGGAGAAATGGTCAAGCTCTGATGCAGTAAAGGCAAGTGGCGTCCCATCCTGTGCATCAGCACCGACCAGACAGTGCTCTGTGAGCACTTCTTGACACACTGATGTCGAACAAGAGCAATCCCTCAGAGCCCTTCCCGTCCTACATGGCTTCATTTTCTGTTTACCTGTTTGACTGATTTATACTTTTCTGCTTGATGTTCTTATTATTATTATACATTTTTGTACAGCTGCCTTATTTTCAGTAGCCCTATGTAACTTTTCTTAGAACCTCAGAGCAGAGGCACATAAAGAGGTTAAGCTGAGGTGGTTGATCTGTCTCAGAATTACACAGCCTCTCTCCTGGTTTGACTGGAGGGTAACTCTCACTTCTGTATGCACACAGGACAGGATGGAGCCTGTGCAGGCTTCCAAACTCCTGAGCTGCCCGCTTCTGTGCAGCTGCTGTGGTGAGAGGTACACCTCGAGCTTTGCCTTGCCAACTCTGTGTCTCTAGCCCAAGAAAATGTGGAATAATTTCTGTATGTGAACTGATTTTGGCATGAAAATCTCTCTGGAAGAGGGAATGTATTTCTGTCTATGGCACTAGACTTTTAATCTTATCTGCGTGCATAGCACAAGCGTAAGACAGGAGTTTGGGCAGCTGAAGGGAAGATGGGTCAAGAAGCTTTTGGGGGGTAAAGGGATTAAGTACACGTGAAGCAGCAGCTATCAGGTTTTCTGCTGCAGCCAGTCTTAGGGATGAAAGACAGATTCCTGCCTTGATGTGTGTCCCAGATTCTCACTGGCAACATGTGTAGCCACACACTTGGCATTCTGAGTGTCATGTGTACGCAGAGTGGAGACTAAACTGAAGTATGTGTGCTGGAGCTTGTGACAGCAGCAGCAATAACAGCTAAAAGAACTCCAGCCCATATCCTATCCCAGAATCAGAATAATGCAAGATTAATTAATTTCAGAGGGCTGCACGGTGTTTGGCTCGGGGCCATTTCAAATCAGCAGTCACAGCTGCCACAGTCAGGTTCTAGAGCACACAAAGGAGCAGAAGTCCCTGCATGGACACCCGTGCACACACACGTGATGGCACGTGCTCATCAGCTCTTCAGAGAGGAGACACTTACAGGCCTGTGCACAAATACTCTCCCAGACACAAGTAAAGAGCTGTGGACACCCTTAACCCTCCCCCCTTACTCCCAAAGGTTTGGAGCGGCTCTCCCTGTGGCATCCTCCCAGTGAATGAAGGGCACAAGGCTGGGCTGCTGGAAAGGCACAAGTCAGAGTTCCTGCCACCTTCTTCCCCAGCCAAACCGTGCACAGTCACGGGCACGCGGGGCCTGATTTCTAGCAGAGACACTGCAGGCAGATGGGAGCTGTGCTTCAGACACTTACGTGACTGTGGAGTTATCAAAGTATGAAAAATCCATATCTCAGGTAACTGTGGTCAGTATTTGTGAGCTAACAGGAAGTTTCTAAATTTGTGTTTACACCTCCTGACAAAAAGGCTGGTTTTGGCACGGGACAGGGTACGAGAGGTTAACGTACTGCCCTAAGACAAGGGTCATTATTTACTTACCCCAGAGGACCCTGTGAAAAGATTGAGAAAAAATCACTTTGTAAAAATTCTCGTGTCACTGACCACAGAGTTGCTGTGGATGCTGATGCTGATGGGCCTGCCTGCTCTGATAGGCCAGTGCAGATGTGGGAGAGGGCTGGGTATCGCTCTGCTCTGTCCCACCATCACATCTACGGCAGCTGGCTTGTGGTGGTGGCTCGGGGCAGGCAGAGCTTAATCAGCCTAGAGAGGGGCTGTGCAGAAGAAGCCCAAGGAGGGAGGAGACCAGTCTGTTTTCTGACCGTGCTGCCTGCTCCCGGGTTCAGTACCCCTCTGTTCTGCACCTTTGGTCACCTACGTGAGCTGGCTGTGTGAGGACACCCAGCTCAGAGCTCTCTCCCCACGTCCCTTAACACTAACTAGCCCACAAGTCACCATCCCCTAAGAACGTAAAGATCACAGAGGTCATTTTGTGCTGGCTGGAGCACAAACCTGAGATCCTCACATCCTCACCAGGTGTTTCTGGATCAGTCATGTAAGGGAGGATCCAGGGTGGAACAAGAGCACATTGTTAAGCTCTGGAGGTAAAGAACTGTAAACCCAAACCCTCTCCTGATTCCAGACAAAACAACTGACCTCAGTGTTAAGCTTTTTTCATGTTTATCTAAATCTGCCTCATGCCTGACTCAAACCACCAAATATTGATATGCCTTTATCTTAAAAATCATGTGGGCAAGGACTGTCAGAATTCTTTCCTATATAGCCACTTAAGGACTGTAAATAAACTACCTGAAATAAACAAATTAAGCATCCCAATCTGCGTGGAGGGATGTGGTTTACAGTGCTCCTATTATTCCTGTATCTTGCTTCAGAACCCTTTCCATCTGATCAGCATCCTTTCTTCAGATGTATGCACTTGGTTTCCTCTCATAACCTCTGAGTATCTTCCCAGGTCCCTGCAGTCTGAGATACTCCCATTTGGGCAGCTTTTCAGCTAGATATATGACTTTGCACTTTACTGTAGTCAGACACGTGGTCTTCAGAGAAGCCCCCCTTACGAAGCTCCCCGGGTGGATCTTTGTAACTACCATGTCCCATCATTATTTATTTCTCTGCCAATTCTTCTGTCAGACAAATGGATTGTCTATTTTTCTTTTAGTTAATTGGTAGAAATATTGAGTAGTTTTGTGCCCAAAACAGATTTCCTAGGTGCTCAGTTGAATAACTCACATATAATGATGATCCCCCATTAACAATTACTTTTTTATGATACATCAGTTGAGTGGGAATTGAATTTGTTTAATAAGGTCAGCATTGATTTGTGCAGTGCTATTTTTTATCAAATGCCAGAAAGACAAAGTCAGCTGCCTTACAGAAACCTGAACGTATCAGGAACAGTTACTCTATCGACCAGATTTGCAAATGCATCAAAGACAACATTAAGGTGTTTGGGACAGGATATTCCATTTGTTGCATTTTTTGCTATCAGTTGTGCCACCTTCCTTTGAAACTTCACCCACTGTTTCCCAGCTTCACAAAACTAATGCCAGGCTAAGCAGCCTCGAAGCCACAGAGGACGCTAATTTAGCTTTGTAAATATTGGCACGCATCGGGTTCCTTTCTCCAGTGTCTAGAATGGTCTTGGTATTCTGAACTTTGTTAAACAGAAATCAGAATGAAAGCTTCGGGGTGACATACACCCCACCTGACATTAGCTTTCTAAACCCTGCGACCTTGTTTAAATTAGCAGGCTGTGCTGAGGGCTGCTTGCCTGCTTGTAGTGTACCTCCTGAGCAGGGGAGATGACATGCCAGAGGATGAAATGTGCTTTGGGGTATCACTCTGCTTCTCTGACTGTGAAATGCATGTAGTGAGCAGTTCATTTCATCTTTCGAGTAGCTGGTCAGTTGAGATGCTTGCCAGGCTCAGGAAGTTCCTCATTCCTTCTTTTAATAGCCCTGTTCCCAGACATGTATAATCATTTGACCAGACCATGTGGGGTCTAAATATGGCCTTGGCTAGGCACCCAGCTTCTCATTTTTCCCATAAGCTAACACAGATACTCTGATGTCTTCATGACAAACCTCTGCTGAGATACTGTGGTGTCCAGGTGAGGCAACTGCTCCCGCAGGGACAGAGCCTGCAGCCTTTGATGGAAGGGGAGAGATTGCATGGCCCTGCACTTGGCACCCTTGCAGGGATGCGAACTGGAGACTGTCTTTAGGGAAAGCACACGGTGTGTGATGGAAGGAGGTATCATACAAATCAGCGTTGCCCTTACTGACCAAGTCTGGTTCCTTGTGGGCCACGCTGGGGAGGAAACTGCTGAAGCTGTTCTCCGACCTGCCGCTGGGATATCTCCCTGTGGATGTTTGGAAAAGCAGAGGAGAGTCTCTTTTGGTGCATTTGCTCTTCCAGCTGTTGTTCCTGGAGTCATGAGACTGCACATAGGGGATTTGCTACCAGGACACATCCTCATGACAGCAGATAAAAGATGGAAGAATTGATCCCTTAAGAACTTCAGAGATCAGACATAAGCTGAACAGCAATGTTAGGGTTTGAAAGTGCCCCATTATTTTAGTCCTTAACTTTTGGTGTATGACTGCTTAGCACGGACTAGTCCCTCTGTGCCTCTGTCCTCTGTCATTATAGATATTTTAAAGATTACGAGATGTTCGGATATGGAGGAATAGGTTCCATCCAACAATCTGACAAGTGGCTGGAGTCTCGTCTTAAAGTGGAAAAAATCACCACTTGAGGAGGTTGTTAGAGCATGGGGAAAATTAGCAAACTGTAAGTGTGATCATTACAAAATAAGAATGTGGAAACATCAGAAGAAAGATTAAAAGGAAGCTTTAAACAGGATGTTTTCACAGATGTGGTTATAAGGGAATCACATGAGAGTGAGAGAATTCCACCCGGAGCTGGAAGACCCAGTGTCCACAGTCATGTCCTTTCTGCTTTCGAAGCCCAGTGGCACCACTGACTGGCCCTGTGGCTCTGAGGAAGTCATAGCATGCAAGAAGCACCATCCTCTCCACCGGGCAACAGGGACTCTGACAGGAGGTTTGAGGTTAGGGATGGGAAGATTGCATTAACTGGTGTCTTAATTAATTGATTGGAAGCTCTTCATGGCAATACACCAGGAGAAGATAAAAAATGTCACCATTTGTTTGTCACAACATTAACCTGAAAACTTTGGAATGTGGGCCCCTCCATGTTAAATATGGAATGCGTGTTGCCACTGATGGAAGGCAGAGAGGTGGGACAGGGACAGCAGTTCTGGTGCAGGGCCACATCACCTGTCTGGCCTCTCTGGAGCTCTCTGTCAGTGAGTGGGATCTCCAATCCTTTTCCATAAAGCAGGGGCAGAAACAACTGGCATCTTCAGCTGTGCCTCAGATCAGTCCTGAAGCCACCCGTGGATGAATTGCTTCCTGAGCTTTGGACTGCTGCTTTAAGAGGGAGAAGTGAGGGGTGTGATGTGGCCTTTGGGAGGTTAGAGCGTGGGAACTGGGGTGAGAAGAGAGAGTGCCTTTCCCCAGTCACCGGGGAGACATTGCCCATGGTCTCTGCCCTGCTGGGCAGCACTAGAGCAGCAAACACATGCTGGAAGACGGGGCAGGGACATTGCAGAGCACCTGCACTGTCCAGACTTTTTCCAGTTGGAGATCCTTTCTCCTCTCCCTACTCTGAATGACCTAAACATGCCTTCAGCTGCTGTGTTTCAAGAGACAAACCATGGATATCCTGCAGCTGTATGAACCCTCTCACTGAGTTTATGATCCAGAGTGCATCATAAAAACCTTTAAGCAAACCTGCTTGTTGCCAGAGAATTCTTTGTCCCCACCATTCCCATTTTAGCCATTTCATGTTTAATGTTTAAACTCTGCGTTCCTTGGACAGGCCTGTTCTTTTCTTCTCTGTTTGCACGCTGGTTAACATAGTGGAGTGCTGGTCCATGACCAGAACTACTGGGTACTGTGCTAATGATTATAATGGCAGTAATTAATAATTCTTTGTTCTTTGATCTCCGGGCCTGCAGAGGCAGCCCTGTTGCTGCAATTGTTCTCTGCCCTAGGGCTGCCTGTGGAGTCAGGTTGCTTTTGTGGCTATCGGGTGGTTTGATCTTGGTGCCCCCTCCTATGTGTTGACCCTGCCTTCAGCCTTGCAGACTGGAGGCTCCTGGAATGGTTTTGAGGGCAGTTGTCCAGGCTGCCTTTGGATCTGCTCCTTCCCTGTGTCACGGCTTGTATTGCCATGGATGCTTTCCTGCCAGAGATACATCTCTCAGTGCGCACACAGCTCCCAAATAAGGTCTTCAGATTTCTCTCCGGTGCTGCTGCCTTGTCATGATACAGCAGTGTTTTTTACACTGATAAATGTGTGGATTATTCATGGCTCACTTGTTACTTCCAAGTCCTTTTATCCATACACAACTTTTGTTGGTTGACTGGGGATTTCAAGGGGAGAAATCAGAAGCAATAAATATCTCTGAATGGCCAGCCTGAACATCTCAGGTGATCCAAGGAGGAAATCTGAGAGGATAAAATTGTATGGATTTGTGTTTCATGTCACAAATCATACACACTTTGCTTTTCTTTTTGGATGCACTAGCAGGGAAAGTTCTATGTGCAGTCCTGGAAATGTCAGTGGATATTGCATGAGTTTCCTGTGCAGCCTTGAGGGACAGAGGGAGACTCCCCAGACCCTGAGCAAATGGTTTCTCCAGAGCAAATTGCTTCTCCACTTAGTGCTTATATTCCCCTAATAACAGAAGTGAAGGAAATACTAACCACAGTGAGAATGGGGAATTATTTGCCTTTCCCGCCTCCTTTTATTATCTTTAAAAAAAATAATAATATTCTAAGGCCATTACTGGTCCCTCACCAACTGAAGAGGCTCCCACCAAACTATCCCATTAGGATGCAGCTCAGGTAGCTGAGCTGCATCCTGCTTATACTGTACCAGCTGTGCTGCCAGGGGCTCAGCAGAGTCACTGGGAGAAGCCTGCTAAAAACAACGTGCGTATCTGTGAGGTCCTGGAGGGAGTCTCGGGATAGCCATGGCCTCCTCTCCCCAGCAGCTCCTCTGTAAACCTTTCCCCAGAAGTGGCGTGCTGCCATCAGCTTGGCAGGTTTCTGCAGCTGTGACACCGACTGGATCCCCAGGTACCAGCGTGCCGTTGGGAGGCAGAGGATGAGGAGAGAGAGAGGCTGGAAAAATTGGAATCGAAACCCTCTTGTCTTTATTCCAGACTCCATCAAAATCATTTCCAAGCCACCCAGAAAAGCCTAAATACTGCATAGGTCTAACAGCTAACGAGGAAACTAAACTTGTGAGTCACTCCAGAGAGGCTGGAGTAAGGAGCGAAGTTGGAAACTTCATCCCCTCTTCAAAGCCACAGGAGACTAGAGGATGGCCTGGACTGGCAGGATCAGCAATACAAGGGTGTTAGAGAACATGGCAAGAGACCTCACCCAGCTTTTGGTGACCTGCCTGAACAAACAGCTAGGACAGAGAGATGAGAAATATATTTGTGCTTGTGTGAGAACCAGCCCAGTGGGATGGTTATTATCATCTGCTGGCCTGGAGAGCGCGGTGGAAAGTCAGGACGGATCGCTTCTAGCTGGAGAATGTGACCTATCCAAAAAAGATTGATTGTTGCTCGGGACTTTCTGAGTTTTCCAGATTATTCAGCATGACTTCAGCTGCAGTACTGGAAAGGACAAAAACACTCTTGCAGCAAACCCGTCTGCTCACTTTGGAGTTCTAGAGCAGGTCGTATCTGACACAGGGCTTCAGTTTTCTTGTGAGGTCTTCTGAGGTATTTGCAAGCACCTTGTTATATCCAGGTCCCATTTTGCTTGTGGAAAATGTTTCCTGCAGTGAAGGCAATCAAAGATTTCCTTTCTGAATTCTCATACTCCCATCCCCTCCTCTTGGCAAAGCAATCAATACCTCTAGCAATGGGTTCAGCCGTGCAGATGAAGTGTGGGAAGAGAGCTGAGGCCCAAACATCTCACCCTGCCAGATTCTCGCTGGCTGGACTCCTTAAGTCTGCAAAAGAAGGAAGACCAACACAAAACATCTGAAAAGCAGAGCTTGGAACAGCCAGCTTCTTCTGAATACTAAACTCCAGAGAGTTTCTTTTCCAAACAAGATAGGGCAGTGCAGGGAAGAGCCAGAAGCCTTCAGTTCCATTTTTATTAGTGCGTTAGTAAGAATCCCCCATTAGCTCATTCCCATCTCGCTGCTGCACTTAATGGATTTCAGATACACTCTCACGTGTATGCTGGGACTGACACTGACCCCTTCTGATCCCCAGTCTGTACTCCAGATCCTCTCCTTGCAGCTAGGAAAAGAGAGAGACGTCTTCCTGCAGTCTTGAAAGAAGTGGAGGATCCAAGTGCATTCAAGTGCTGGTAGGCAAGGGTTGTTACAGGGCAGAGTAAACCCCGATGCCGGATTGCACCACTGTGTGCAGAGCTGCTCATTCTTGCCCAGGACTGATGTTCCATTTCCATTTTCTTTTGTGTGATTAAAGGTTCACAGTCCTTTCCTCTTCATAAAGGGACTGCTGTATTTATTATGCACATTCAGACTACCTGCTCAGGGGAGTTAATGAGCATGTAGTGAACAAGTAAGAGCCGGTGTAAATGAAAAATAAAGATAATTCTTTATTTACCTCGACCACAGCGTCCCGAGTCTCTGAAATCTTGGCAACCCCCAAACTCAGAGTTCCTCCCTCCACTGGGATGAGACATTAGCTAGTGTATCAAGCAATTACATAGGGTATGTTTTTTTCTGCAGAGCTGTGACATCATGCCTGGCAGCTCCCCAAGGCACCAGATCCAATTACCTGAGTCACCAGCACAGGGAAATTGCCAAGGGGCTGTCAATGAATTCAGCTCTGGTGAATGCAAGAGCAGAAAAAGCCAAGTGAAATGGCTGACAGCAGGCAGGGGGAGGGTGAGGGGAGAAAAGCAGCAGCAGCAGCAGTTCCTCATCAGAGAGATGGAGGGAGAAATAGATAAGGAAAGAATGAAAGAAATCCAGGGAGAAGCATCTAAGAAAGAGCTGTAGGGGAAGCTCTGTAAGGGGAATTTCCAGGTGTTCCCTCTGTCACACATAAGAGATTTGCACGGGTCAAAAGCTTTTGGAGGGGGTTTTTGGTATGTAATTTAAAATTTAATCTTCACTGTCGATGGAACTGATGCCCTTTTCTTTTGTGATCCCACCTGGAACCTCCTTTTCTACTCTGCTGCATTTTCCAGCTTTCTGCTGAAGCTGTTTTCAGGGACTGGGAACTGGACCTCCTGGGTGCTCGCAGTTCCCTGCCCTGGGTTATGATCTCTTTGCAGCTGCAATATCTTCCTTGCCTGGAGGAGCTTGCAAGGAGTACAAGGTTCCTCTGAAGCTGGCACGTGGAACCTTGTTTTCATAACCAGGCCTCCGGAGGCTTCTGTTAATTACTTCACCAGAATTCTTATATATAGCAGCAAATGAAAATTCCCCCAACACAGGGAAGAAATAAAGGCCTCCACTGCCTAAGGAGCCGTCACCGAAGCGGTGCCTTTAACCCCCACAGAGGTATGCGACTGACACGAACCCCCTGACATAGACAGGTTCCCAAACAGAGCCCATGTGCAAAACAGGAGGTACTCACGGGGAGATTCCACCAGCGACAGCCACCGAAGGAGGCTTTCTGTGCTGGGAGCAGGCAGCACACACAGCGTGCCAGCCAGAAAGGCAAGCATAGATACACCAGGTAAGATGAAGGAAGGGTCCATAAAGCACAGAAATACACACTGCTCACCAGTGTAGATTGAAGGACTGTGCACACACAAAAGCTATTAAGATGTAGATGCAGCCTCATTAATCTGGGCTGTTTCACAAACCTTATTCCCGAGCTTTCACAGGGGATTTAGGTGATAAATGAGGCCATTTTGAAATCTGGCAAAATGCCGCCTTCCTCAGAGCGTACTACAGAACAAAATTCTTATATAATGTGTACAACATAAGGGGGAGGGGGCATCTCCAGGAAGGAACACATGTCTGGGCGTGTGTTTGCATGTAAACTATTGGCTTTATCTCCACTGCAGCCACTCACAAGTATTCTGTATGTCTGCTGTGCAGGGGGGTATGAGTGTGCACTGATTTGTGCATCAGATAGACAGAGGAGGGACCTTCGAATGTGGATCTCATACCTGCTCCCATCCCCAGGTTGGAAAACTTGCATGCCTGACCTTCAGGGTCTACTGCAAAGGTTATTGGTTAAGCAGGAATAAGGGCCTTCATTTATCATGGGTGGGCTGGGGAGTTGTCTAGCAATAAAGTTATCTTGTCAGCATCATGACCTGTGCTTTCTGTTGGTGGACTTCTAATGCTGGTACCCTCGGGTTTGGGGAAATGAAGGATACGAGCAGATAGATGGGTATGTGTATTCTACAACTGTCTTGTTCATTCATTGGGGAGCCACGTGCTAAAAATGTTTGCCCATATCTTTCCCCTTCCCCTCCTGCATTCACCTCAGGGTTATGGACACTTGGGAACTTAGTGAGTAGTCTTTATTGAAAGTGCCCCTGTCAGTGCAGAGCCTCAAGCAGCTTTGAGCAGGTGCTGCTGACAGAATCCTTGATAAGAGAGTGATGCTTCATGTAGACTCACGCCTTCCCCCCTAAACTGTGCAGTAGCCCATGTAGCCTCTACATCTTTACAACATCCCAGCTTGCACATATGCAAGTTGCCTGTGTGCAGACTGGGCATCAGCACAGACAGGCTGACTGGTCAGCTGGCTGCTACTGGAGTGTCTCAGAGTCAGATTCTGCCCCCCTCCTCTCCTTTGGAGACACTAACTTGGGTTGCAGCACTTTATCCAGCTATTTATTTTCAGAAAACTTATGAGATTTTTCCTGGTATTTAATTGCCTGAGAATTCTGTGAGTTGGACTGCAGCACATCACACTGTTAAAAAGGTGACAAAGGAGAGAAGTGGGCAGGCATCACACTCACATAAGCTTTCTTTCCTTGGGAAGGGAGTCCAAAGAATATTTACTTCTCTCACCAAGCAGAATTTACCTGGCATAAGACTAAAGTTAGGCAAGATTCAGACTTGTAACATAGGAAGTCTTCAAGCGTGTTATCTCCCTGCAGGGGAGGAAAAAAAGACAGCTTTATCCTATTGGAAAGCTATCGCTAAGTAGTTACAGTGGGGGAAAGAGTTATCTATTTATTTAAGATTACCCCCCCTGGTTTCAGAGAAACATTTTCCTGTATGAAATAACTGACCTGTTTAATACCACAGTCTGTCTTTCACCAGTTTTCTGGGGCGTAAGTCTACTAACTGGATTTGAGAAGCCTGTTTCCAGAACACAAAGGCACACCCAAGCTAGCTTTCGTTGGGTTAATTCAGGTTAACTCATTGTTACCAGAGAAATGTGATCCACAGGTAGCTGCCTCAGCAATTACCCCATTCCCAGAAATTCCCACTGCCTCTGCAGCAACTTGTCCTGCTGCATTTGCCTTGTCCCCCTCTCCACGTGCGCTGGGTTGAAATTGGGCCTCTTGCATTTCTCTCGGGCACCAGGGTGTTTACCTGCATCTGCCAGTCCAGCCCGGAGCTGCCAGGGCAGGGCGAGCGAGGTGGGCACGCGGGGCCCATCTTCCCTGGCCGGAGTGGTTGCCGCATGAGGCCCGCGTGAGGCCTGCNCGTGCTGCTTACGGGATGAATTTGCCCACATGTTTATCAACAGCCCGGTTTCGGGAGGGATTGCAACACAGTTTAGAGATCCTCCAGCCCCTCTCACAGCCTGCCTTGTGTGCTGGGAGCAGTCTGGCTGCAGTGGCGCAGAGCTCAACTCACACAGACTTGCTGTGCTTGCTTTGTCATGTGTAGGTTTGGTTTTGTTTTGAATCAGAGTTCAGTGTTCTCGGTGTAATGGCATCTGGATCCTGAATAGGCCCTTGAGGTGTCGCTACTGCGACAATAATGCCAATGATAAAAACAGCAAAGGGAGGATCACGAGTGCAGCATAAAGTACTTGCTTCGAACCTTCAGATGGATCAATAGTCCGACCTTCAAAGTCAAGGCGTATTTGTCTACCGAACATCTTTTAAATACTTATTTGGAATTTAAATGTGTTTTTATACTGCCCCTCTGCAATTTCAGCAGCTGAGTTCGTGGTACCAGGGTATCTGTGCGGCTTGGCAAGCAGAGGCATTCAAAAGAGCCTCTGTAAAAGGCTTCAGAGAGCTTCACGTTCTTTCTAAAATGGCTGCTCTGTAACACGGATATCTTAGAAGGAATCAAATGTGATAGGTGATTAGAGATGTGTCTGCAGTGACCCGAATGATTCACTGACAACAGGGGTGTGTGAGCCGGTGCAGAGAAAACCACGCTGCTCAGCCTGCCATCGACCTGAGAGCGCTGCATTGTCCCCCCGTGCCCAAACCCCACTTGAAGAAGCCCCAGAGTGTGGCTGTTCAAGCCAGCTTCATCCTGCCTGGCCCAGTGTCAGAGCTATCAGCCAGGCTGGTGGGTGTCATGTAAGCAAGACCTCATCTGGGATGTGTCTGGGGCAGCTGGGCTGAGCTTCAGCTGGCTGTGACGGCGTGTGGTGATCTGCGTCCCCTGGGTACCTGATCTGCAGAGGATGCCGGTCTCTTTTCGCTGTCTGCTACTTCAGGTCGAGCAGCTTTAGCAGCTCGCACTTCATGTTTTGGAGACAGGCGCTGCAGTCTCAGTTGCAGACAAAATGGCTGTTGTATTTGCATATATCCCTATTCATACGCGGTGGTTTAGGCACGGATAATGCACAGTGCAATGCAACCTGTGTGTGCACAACTGGAGCCTGCCTCCAGCTCCGGCGTGCACAGCAGCACACACTCAGCCTTTTCTTTACAACAGCACTGGTTCCCGGCTCTGACTCGCGCAGCGCATTCCAGCAAGGAGTGAGATTTCACAGCTGAACCCCCTGAGGTGGCCTATTCTCCAGCCTCCTGGTGTTGCACAATAAGGGATGGGGTGTCTAACTGAGACTTCAGCTCTCCTGTTGCTGGT
>VWZY01012237.1:551038-567718 GCA_013399075.1 Chloroceryle aenea | reverse complement strand
GGGACCCCCAGAGCGCGTGGATTTTCCACGCTGTGTACACAGCCTGCTTCCTCCTTTCAGAGGATGCAAAACGTGTGCCAGGGGCTGTGTCTGCAGCATTCTCAGGAAGACAGCGTATATGGCTGCATGTGCTGGCAGGGTGGGGGGCAGGGGATGGGGAGGGAGCAGAATCGACAAGAATCCCCTTTCTGCCATGCAAAACCTGCCCTACTTTCTCCTCCCTCCCTGTCCTCCCCTCTTCCCTCCTGTTTTGGTATCTCCACATCTGTGCAGAATTTCAGGCACTTGGGGTTCCCAAGAGATAGCGTCATTTTTGTGTTAAAGATGCTTATTGAATCTGACAAACGATGATTTATGACAGGGCAACCCGCACGGGGCATGGTGAGGAGTCTCAGCGCCTCGTCACGGACTGGGAATCTGTTTCATTCCCATCTCAGCTCCTTGCCTGCCTCTCATTGGAGCTCAGAGCAGATCAGACTTGACAGATGCTGGGAATGTAATGCTTAGCTGAGAGAGAGAGAGAAAAAGAGAGAGACCGTGACAGAAACAAAGAGAGCAGAGTGAAGAGCTGAGCTGCCAGTGTCTCTCCCTTTAACCCATGACCACACCTCCAAGACACTGTAGGACACTTAAAGTAGTTTTAACTGTCTCGGTAGCTTGGGTTTGAATCCAGTTTCACCGAATTTTCTGCCTGTCACGACAGTCTAAAACAGTTCTCAGGCCACGTTTGCTGTCTCTGGGCCAGCTGCAGACTGGTTCTTCTGGGTGCAGTTTACTCAGATTTGCAGCAGTCCCTCTTGCTACTGTGTCCTCTGTCCATTCCCTTTCCACTGTGCACCTTTGTCCTCCAGCATCCTTGCTGCTCTCTTTCTGGGGCCCACACAGAGCTCTGCCTCTGCACTTCAGTCCTTACCGCGGATGCAGAGAAAGTTGAGTCAGGCCAGGTCTGGCAGGACTCGGGGACTGAGGCTTTGTGCTGCACCATGTGACTGTGGCCGCGCTGCTTCTGGAACCGGATCAGATCTCTGAGCAGCTTTTCCACTTCTGCAAAATGCAGAGCCCAACCTGATGAACTTGCCCTGGGCAGAGCAGTGGGGTTGTTTTAGGACTGTGTTGCTGGAGCTGTGGGGACTGGGCGCTATGGTGCAAAGGCAGCAGAGATTTCACACAAATCCTGCTAGATCCAGCATTGCCTGCTAAGCCTGGCTTAGCACCAACCTGGCCAGACCTGGCCTCTCTCAGAGCCAAGCAGGTGTCTTTCCACTGTGCTCTGAGCACGGTGAAGCTCTCTCAGTTCAAGCATTATATAGATGTAGAAAGGCAGCTCATACCTGGCAATGTGCCCAAGCTAATAAACCCTCCCAAACCCAGAGTGCTGGGAAGCGCAATGTGGAGACACTTGAGTGGTCCTGTTGGGAAGCAGCCAAGGTCCAGCAGGCTTGATGCAGAGCCAGAGGTAATAATCCCTGCTGGACTCAGGCTGGGCTTGTGCAGAATGACCGGGTGTCCCTGCATCGCATTTTGAGCACATCCTGTGGGCCCTACATTAATGGGGCTTTCTGCTGTCTGAGGTGTGTCCCAGTCCCCTCATCCTGGCTCATGGAAAACTGACAGCAGCGTCTCGGCGAGGGATGGCGCATGCACCGGTCCCCTCGGTGGGAGCAGTGTGTGAGAGGCAAGAGGGTGGGAAGGTCTGGAGGAAGACACTCCTCTGCTGGCAGGGACCTCAGCGTGGTGAGGGGGAGGCTGGGCAGCACATGGCTGCTCCAGATGGAAGCCATTAACTGGGAATGTCTGTGATGTGGTCTGGAGCAGTGTAAACAAGAGCCATGAATTATCCAGCACCTTGTAAGCAGGGCTGGGAAGGATCCCCTGCCATCCTCTCCTTCCCTCCCTCTTTTCCTATCTCCCTCCTCCTTTTCACCTCCTCTCCCTTGATTGCCCATATTGCTGTAGACATTTCTTTATTTCCAGATGTGTGCAAGGAATGCTGTGTTTTCTTCAGTCCTCCTGCTTTTAACCCATTCCACTTCCCCGAGAGAAGAGGGAACCTCTAGGCTGGAGAGGGGCCAGGGTCTCACATACCACCTCTGAGCTAAATCAGCCCTGGGATGAGTGAACACAACTCACTGACTTGCTGGGTACACCCACCCACCTCCCCAGACACTCTTGCCAGCAGGAACACCCTCCCAGCAACTCTGACTGGTCTTTTTGCTTCCGTTATTATCCAGTGGGCTGACTCCTGAGGAAGGCGAATGTCATCAGCCTGCTGAAGGTCTAAACCAACTCAATATTCTGCCAGAATCTAAAACACAGCTTACAACAGCCCTGCTGATGTATCCTGTCTTCAGGCTCCAGAGTAGTGTCTCAGGCTGTCTGGATACAAAGATCAATGGAAAGGGTTGAGGAGAAAGTGGCTGGGCAGAAATGTCCCTTACCTGTCAGGGTCTGGTGGAGTGGCTAAGCTGACCAAGCTAGATGCTCCTTCCTATTAACTGCTTCTTCTCCAGACAGCAAAATCAAACCACAGATTTATTTATACACCTCAGTGATCCCAACTGGAAGCTCTAGAAGCTATAAATACTAGGATCTCTTCACTCGCTATTGAAATGCGGCTATTTCGAGCGAGGGCGAAGGAAGTTATTTAACAGCCTAGCAACGCTGTGCCACATCTGAAGTGGTGGGGTGCTGCGTCCAACCGTCTGCGATGAGAAAATTCAGGAAGCAAAATGGAATTGCTCAAACTGAAATACCAGTTAACACCATGGCTCTCCAGCCAAGCCGTGCGTTATTTCAGGGACAGAAAAGGATTTTCAGTTTGAATACAAGATGAGTCTTCTCAACACAGCACTGGTTTGTGGGATCACTTCTCTCTGCCTGCTGAACTCTCAGTGGCCCGTCCTGTAGCACCTGTTTACCTTGGACCCCTGTCACACCGCTCTGTATCGGAGCCCCGATGGGAACACTCTCCAGAGTTAGACTGCTTCAGAACAGACGTCACGAGAGTCTGCATTTCTAATTCTCAGTAGTGAATTATCAGCTCGTTCCATTTTAGCCAGACGGACACGGAGCATCTCCACGGGGAGAAGATATCCCGTGCTTTTGCATAACGGCCTTGTAACACCCCCAGTCTCTGCTGCTGGGGGGATGTCATCCCTCCAGGATGACGGATGGGGCATGGTGGGCCCCCTGCAGCGACACACGTCCCAGGAAGCTACGCAGCTTGGTGGCAAAATGGCTTTTGACGGAATCTAATATGGATGGTAGTACCTCAGAAAGCAGATGTCAGGAGGAATAAGATCTGGCCAGCTGGACTGCTGCATGATTCAGACAGCAGCCCAATGTCTGTTCCTTACCACCTCCAGGAGGGTGTCTCTGCTAATAGGGCTTCTTCCTGTCAACAGCCGTTCTCAGTTTCTTCAACAGTAATGAAGCAAAACTGCTTTGGGGAGAAAAATGTAGACGGGAGTGGGCAACAATCCAGACCTTTCCCAGGGTTCTTGTGAGCACATCCAGAAGGTCACATCTACATCTGTGCCATGGGGCAACCCACAGTACGCTTCTTCTAGCAATCCATGGCCTACTCTTCATTGATGGGGTCACTCTGGGCACTTTGTGGATTCCTGTCCAGCTCCCCACTGCAGAGCCAAAGAGCCAGAAAGTGACTTCTGTGAGTTCGATCAGGATGCATCATTTCACACAAGGAAGGAAAGAGGGGGGCTGTCAAATGGTCTGGATGATCCCTGATCTAGCAGTTTCTGTCTGGAAAGGAGTGGCAGCCAGGTGTGGTAGATGGAGTATACACTTAACACAGAGAGCAGCTTCAGGTTTTAGGGATCATTCTCTCAGTTCAAGGAAACGTCTTGCACAGTACCACAATATACTGGCCAGATGGATTAGTTGCTATTCTCACTGTCCTCTGAGGCTTCATCAAATGGACACTGTTAAGACTGGTCTTCATAAACAGATATTCCCAGTCGATCTGGTAACACCGTGCTCGTGTTTTCAGAGATTTTAAGGACAGAACAGATCATCTACTCTGGCTTTTTACATAATGCAAGCCCTAATTTTAATTCAGCTGGGGCACACCCTATTCATTTTTACCTTCAAAGATAATAAGGATTAAGCATGTCTTTGCACAGTCCTCGTATTTAGAGCTGGAGAAACCCTAATTGGTCTCATTTCATGTGTCTCCTGGGGACTGACAGGATCATTTCCTCTACCAAATGCAGATATAAGTTCTAAATGATTAAAAAGATGGAGTTTCCACTGCTTTCCTGGAAAAAAAAATCTCCTGCAAAGAGATCTTGCTTAGTCTCTCCACTGTTCCTAGTATTATCTCTATAAATACAATAATTCAAACAGCTGAAAGTGTTTTAATCTCAAAGGAAGCTACCGGCTGTCTTTGTGCACTGCTTCTCGGGGGTTTGTACAGCTTTCGCCTGCCTCCAAATTCACCTTAGTCTCACTCTGACATTTCTTTTCAGATGTAAAATCCCCAGATCCTTGGATCCACCACGTTCTAATTTTCTTGGCCACCTCTAGAAAGCCCTGCCTGTCATCCAGACTGAACCCTCTGCTTCACAGCACGCCCAGCAGCGAGGAGCTTGCACAAGTACCAGGCCCTGGGCGTCTCCGCAGCCAGGAAGCTGCTGCCGCCCACTGGGTACATCAGTGCCAGAGATACTGTCTCCATAGCAACGCAGGGCTTTTTGTTTTTCTGATGAACAGTTTCAAAGAATAGAAAAAGCACATCTGGAGTTGCTGTATCAGCTGCCCCCCCGCCCCAGCCTGCCAGAGTCAACAAAAGACAATACTTTGGTTTTAGCAGGCTTAGGGCTGAGCCTCCCAGGAGACGGAACGAGAGTGAATGAGGTATACGAGAGACAGAAGTGTAGTGGGGTGTATTACTGATTTAAGGGTGGGTTTGGGTCGGTTACCTTACCACTGTCACATGAGGGGCTTTATGTGGGAGTAGCTCAACCCTGCAGCCTGCTGTGTATTCTCTGCCTGCTACATGGGCTGTCGAGCATTTGAGTGGGAGTAATTTTTGTATTCCTCATTTGTAAAGCCAGGGTTTCTAAGTTCCCCCAGGTCAACTGCATGTCTCAGAGTGCAGAAAATGATCCTCTAATGTTTTTTGGTCAGTGCTTTAGAAAAGTTCCTTATATACGCCATTATTTTCATTTTCTTTGTCTCGTGCTGGCTGCCAGCGGGCTGCTGCTGTC
This sequence comes from Chloroceryle aenea, assembly GCA_013399075.1. NCBI lineage: Eukaryota > Metazoa > Chordata > Aves > Coraciiformes > Cerylidae > Chloroceryle > Chloroceryle aenea. The sequence goes on along the minus strand of VWZY01012237.1, from coordinate 562,490 downwards.
GTCCGCTGCGCAAGAAAGCCTCTTTTTGCAGCACTCTATGGAGGATCGGCAGGGAAGCTACTGCTGCCATGGGATCAGATATGGCCCATTCTGGACTTTATGCGGTTTCTTCAACTTCTTTGACCCCTTACGGATCCTCCTTCGGGTAGTTTTTTTCCTCTGTTCACAGAATGGATAGCAGACAATCCTGTTTCTTCCCGGCCCCGCTTCGGTTTCTGTTGCGTAGGGCAATTGTAGCAGACAATCTGAAAAAGAGGTGATGCTGGCTGGCTGTGTCCGGCACAGGAAGAGGCAGAGGAATCCGGCTCCCTGCCATCAACCTCTAACTGCAGCAGGCGGGATGTGGGAAAAAGCAGAGCTCAACCCCAGCCAAATAAAGCTGGCCTGCAAAAAACCTTCATTCCTGAGGAATTTTTGAATTAAATACTGGCTACAGCTAGCCAGATTCCACTGAAAATGACTATGTCAACTGGTTTTAAATAACAGTCTTTCATGTATATGTTTTTTATGTTGCTTCCCATTGTTTGTTGATTTCCCCGTAGACACTGGGAAATTAAATCTTTTGCTCAACACATTTTTGTTCCCTTTTCCTTGGCAAACACGGGTTTTTGAGTCTGACTGGAACAAGATGGCTGGCTCTGCCTCGCTCGCCATCCGCGCCCTGCATGGCGGGTGGGAGGAGGTGACAGCTGTCTTTGTGTAGCTGACAAAGTCAGCGCCTCCTTTAGGCTTTCTGGATGTCTACGGCTCATTCCTGTAGCAGTCCCTGTCACTCGTTCTATTATTGTAGTGCTGCTGCTGGAGCCCCACTGTACTCCTTATGGAACCAGCCTGACTGCGCTGGGCTTGCTCTGTAAACTGGCATTGCCTTTCCAAACCTTCTCCTAGGAGTGCCAGCTCCAGTGTGCAACAGTAGCCACGGGCTGCAGAACTGTTTTTGTAGCTCCCTACCTCCAGCGGTGGGCCGGGAGATGAGAGCTGGTCCCTCCTGGAGACACAGTGCCCTTATTACGCTGTGTTAGAAGAAGTCTGATTTCTTTGGGAAAAAATATGGAACAACTGAAGCCACCTGACTCTCTCTGTCTGGAAGAAAGTCTGACAGAGACTTGGAAAAGGCAGCTACAGTATTTCTTGAAATTACTGAAAGCAAATGGTAATGAGAAGCAGCTGGAAAGAATGAAATCTTCCACATGGTTGTATGTGCCATCTATAATTGGCCCAGATTGTATGGCTATGGCCTGAAAATAAAGACAGATCCCTGACAAGCACCCTTGTGTTCACTGCTGCAGTAGGGGTTTATTTTTAATGGCACCCAGAAGTGCCACGGGAAAGCACACCCGGCAGCCCCCCCGGGGTGACTCTGTTGCTGTTGATGCTACTGCAGCACCCAGGAGCTGGTGGCTCTCCTGCTGCCAGAGTAGACTTCTTCTCAGGGTCGGTGGCACGTGCTGCTGCTATTCAAACATCTCTGTAACTTTGTAGGTCTTGAACGTGGTTGGTTGTCTTCTGTCCGTGTCACTGCTTTGATATATAACATTAGGTGAGCATAACATCCCCCTGGCTTTTGACTGGCAAAGCCAAAATAATCTCCAGCCCAGCATTGTCTGGAAAGACCTTCAGGGCAAATCTGAAGCCTCCTCTTAAACCTTATCAGTACAGCTTCTGATTTGGCCTGGATCCCTTTGCCAAGAGAAATCATCTCAGTCATGATCTGCCATTTGATCTGCTGACTGGTTTTGGCATTTAAGTGAACAGATAAGGAGGAAGGGCAAGGGAGAGTCACTGGCATGACCTCTAGTGCCATAGCCTGGCAGAAGGGGGCTTTTCTAATGGTTTCTAATCTATGAATTTCTGTTTTGTTTTGCTTTGTTTTTTCTTTTCTTTTTTCCCCAAACTGCTTGATATGTAGACTGTTCTCTAGGATCTAAAGTCATCTGTAACTGCTGCGTCGTGCTTGGAGAGGGACACAAGCCTGGAAATAACATTTGTTTGCATTTGTCTCACCTGCTGTGCCAAGTATTTGTAAAAACATAGGAAGTAAAACAAAACATGGTGGGGTTGCTACCTTTAAACCATTAGAATTGGTACCTAGTTCATGGAGACACCACAGCAAACAGCGGGCTGAGAAACAGTCTGAAGGGAGACAGGTTCATGGTATCTTCTTCATAGCAAGAAAGAAGAGTACTGGTACTTGCCAGAAGGATGCAAAGTGAGAGGCAAGTGCTGTTCAGAGGAGTGAGTGGACAGTGAAATAAAACCAAACCTTCCTCATGGAGGAAGAGAGTAGCTGGTCTTTCAAATCCAAAAGCAATTTCTGTTTCTGCCAGGAATGACCATGTATGTCTTACACCAAAGTATGCCTTTGAGTACATAGTCTGGGCTCTGAGGAGGAAGACCATGGTTACGATCATTAGATTGGTTTTGCTTTACAGTGTAGTAGGGGTGGCACTAGCTGGTCATTGAGTTTGTCCTTTCTTAACATCCTGACCTGTAGGAAAGAGCCAGGCAGCAGCGACTGAGTGTAGAAGAGTCGGCACCAGGGGATAACAAGGGCTGGTGGCTCTTGGGGAACAGGGCATGGGGAGCTGCAGGGAGCCCTGTGGGGCAGCAGGGCAGGGCCTGCCAGCCCGGCCTCATCCCACCACCCCAGCCAGAGGCACACAGGCATCCCCAGCCCCGAGCATCTCCCTGGGGATGGGTACAGGCCAAGGCTGGGCTGTGATGTTGGCTCCTGCATGGGGAGGGCAAGACTAACATCTTGTGGTGTTGCTGATGCCCTGAGGGGACTGAAATGGGGTCCTGGGCCATGGGCAGGGTGGGAGGAGCCCCAGGTGAGGGTACCAGGGCTCTGGCAGTCAGGATTAAAAACAGCATCATAGACCTCATGTCATTTTCCTGAGTCGGGGTCCCTAGGTGGGACTGAGTCTGGGCTACCTGAGCGTGCTCTTCCTTTAGTCAGAGTGAGCTTGGTCTGAGTTAGTTAACTACAGTTAAATCTTTTATGCACCAGTTTTGTGTGACTTTGTTGACAATCCAGAAGGAATTTGGCTGCTTCTAAGTGATTTCCATCTGTAAATAAAATATGCTTCTGGCACCCTTCTAGAAAAGGAAGCTGCTGGTGATGCCAGTGCAGCACCCAGCAGTACCATACAGAGATGCTCAAAATTAAGTGGGAGAGCTAATTTGGGTCAGGAGAGAAATGTAGCCATGTTGGGTGCATCTGTTTAAAAGAGAGGGTAAGGAGCCCAGTGAGAGCTTCATCAATGTGACTGCATTGCTCTGGGTACCAGGGCTGACTTGGACATCTCTTAACTGCACTGTATGCTGGACACCCATTAGAGGCTTCAGTTCACATTTCTAGCTGCGTATATCTCTTGGGTGCTTTCAAGTGCTCCTGACACCCAAGAAATATTCCCTACTGAGTCATCCCTTTCGCTTCCACGGTGCTGCAGCTCTGGCCCTGTGTGGGGGCACTGGGAACTGACACAGACACTTTAGCACCAGCATCCCAATGAATCATTCTGATGGAAACAGCCAGAAATTCTGCACGTTACATTTGCAGAGCTTCCAAAGACATAGCTCTTAACTGCATTCAGGCCAGGCTGTGCACGTATCTGTGAGGTTCCCACTGTCTTCTGCCCAGGGTGCCACGTGTGTGCAATTGTTCAGAGTCCTGTTTTGACTAGAGGAGGCCTAGCCAGTTGCAGACTAAGAATAACCAAAAATGTAACTGTCAGAATTAAAAAATATATATATGTGCACATAAAAAAAAAACAACTCCTAGGAAAAGAATGTAAAAAATGGAGCAAGTCAGTAAAATATTTTGGCATTTCATTGGTATAAATACTCAGACTCCCTAAACACTTTCAATGCATAATCTAGATTTACTGCCTTTTCGAGATGGCTGAAGTGGTAGATGCTTTAAAGCCTGACAGACTGACCATAAGCATGAATTGTACAAATCCAGAGTTACAATTTTATGGCCTGTGTGAACACTTTTAACTGTGTGCTTGTGAGATTTATTGAGGTTCTCTATGTTTGAAGTGTTTTTGTGAAGAAAATTAGAATGTCAGTTAAAAATGTGAAAATGACCAATAAATACTCTTTGGTTTTGAGAAGTCAAAGGAAAAAATCTCTCGGTTTACATCTCAGATAACCCCCCCCCAAAGGAAAATCCATTTTTTCCCCTCATCTTCTCCCCTATTTTTTAAAGTTCATTCAACCTGATGAAGTTTACCAGGCCTCTAGACGCAGAGAATGAAAAATGTCTAAGCTGCACACAGCTAGGAAAATGCAAGTAGCAACAGGACGAGCTTCCCCTGCGTGCTGTTTCCCAGCCAACGTGTTGGTGCTTTCATTCATGCAGTTCTCAGGTTCCTAGACTACTGCATAACATTAGCTAGTAATTGGATAGAAACCCTGTACCTCATTTCCAGAGAGCATTTAACAGCCATCACCTTTCAGCAATGAGACCTGAACTGGTGACTTAAAACAGAAGCCACATCTACATCCTTCTAGTGCAAGGCACCATATTTCAGACTTGACTCAGCTCATCACCTCCCACCCTCATTGCCTCAGATTCCTGCTGAGACTGACTGCAAAACGATGAAAATAGCACGACAAGGCACTTTGTGTTGTATTTCTGATCTGTAAGGAAAAGCAAAGAATGAGAACCGTCGGGAGGAAAGCCAGCCCTAGGAGATATCCTCTTCCCAGACAAAAGAGATTTGGAAGCACAACCATCTTTATTTTAATGCCTTCCAGAATAAAACCTCTGAATCTCTTGATGTGGGCCACCACTAATGTGATCAAATCATACTTAGACTGTCTGTGGATTTCTAAACCACCTATCACTGCCGCAGCTAGGTGACAGATTACAAGAATTAGAAGAGACATTGCTGCAGTTCCATTTATACCATATTCTCTGTCCCCCCTGAGGCATTTTAAGATGGATTCTCTGGTCTCTGCTAAATTTGCTTTGCACTGGTTATGGAGCATAGAGAAAAGTCAAACAGGCAGGAGATTCCCACAGGACAATTCCCTCAATACAAGGGAGGTCTGCGCCAGTTGTATAGCCGTTTCTTCTCTGCTGGCTGTCCCTCTGCTCTCAGCAGGAGCAGGATGAAACCAAATGCTATATTACAACAGATACTCCTCTGGTATAAGGTCCATTATCTTGTCTGCGCTGGTGGTGTAAACTGAAGTATGTGATTTATTGTTGTAGCTTCCAGTTGGATAAGGCAGCTAAGATTTGGACATCTGCGTCTCCAGCATGCCTTGGTCAAGGGTCGAGGTCTCTCTTCTTCTAACTGTTCTGCAGGGTAGCCCCAGGGAAAGGCACCCAGTGTCTGTTTGGCAGATGACTTCACAGAGAAGGATCGCTGTGTGCAGGGCCATCACGACGGGCCTCAGCCTGAGCTCAGGCCGGGCTCTTACTCCACTGGAGAACAAGACAAGATGTTCTCAGAGCTGAAGGTTTTCTGGCTCGTATCTTTTTGCCTCTGAAGATGGCAAACCAGACCAGAGGCTTCCCAGCCTTAACCTGCTTGCCCAAAACCCAGTCATTCTTTCTTCTCTTCTCTTGCCTGCCTTTTCACACAAACTAAACAGAGCCTTTCTACTGACCGTTGTCGATAATCTTCTCTTGCCCCCACAAAGCTCTCTAATCTCAGCCAGCCAGCCTCATCACTGGAGAGGGGTTAGTTTCAGGTTCCAGTTTTACCTGGATTGATAATCTGCCTGCTGTGCAGTGAAGGTGCAGTTTAACTTCCTCAGGTTTTATCAATCTTACTGTTCCTTCCCCCTTTGCTTCTACGGGGCCCTGCAGCAGCTTAGCCAAATCTCATCCTGTACTTACTGCAGGCCCAGAGAACCTCAGGACATTCCAGCTGGGCTTCTCAAGTCCGGCTCCTTGCTTTCGCAGCCAGCCATTTTGTACCATCAGTTGAGTAAATGTGTCTAATTGCCTCTTAGAACCATCTTGCTGGGGTTTTTTTGCCTTACTAAACCCATTGGGAGGCCTTCACGGAGTGTCAGCGCTCTCAGCATTAGAAACCTGACAATCCCCAGCCTCAATGTATGCATGGCTAGTTTATTCTCATTTGTTCTTGTGCCAGCATTGTCCTTTATCTTTAAATAGCTCTCTCCTCCTCCCCATGTGTTCACCCCCTGATGTATTTATTTATAGGCTGCAATTATATCCCCCTTTGCTAGGCTAAACAAGCCAGGCTCCTCAGCTAATTAAGTTCTGGTGAATGATGCAAGGCCAAGCATCATGGATACCCAAAATCTGCCTCATCAGGAACCAAGAAGGACACACCTAATTTTTACCTGAGATGATTCTAACTGCCCTCCTACTTAATGGGAGGCTTCTTCGTTCAAGCTGCAGTCAGGTCTTCACTGGGCACTCCTCCATTTTATCTTTAAGGTAAGGCAGATGTCAGCTGTCTTCGATGCACCTTGTTCCATCCTGCGTGACAAATTCAAGCGGCTGGGCAATCCATACCACATTAATCACATCGGGGGGATTTTTAAAGTAGAATGAAGTGAAAACCACGTGAATCTCAGTGGCTTGCTTGTTCAGAAACATCCAGACAGAAACTGGGAATGTGTGCAAGGCAGCAGTCCTGCCTCGGCGCTGGGCGCTGGGCGGGAGGATTAACAGGGCTTTTCCACCTCTGGCCTGCAGGACTGCTGTAATTCATCATTTCTATAGCACCATAAATTAGACGGCACTTTGCAAGCACAGAGGCAGTTCTTGCTTCCCTGAAGTCTATAGTAGGACTCTCAGGATGGGTGCCTGGCTCAGGCAGGCTCTTCCCCAGCAAAGCTTCCACTGTGAACACCGTGCCTACAGGGCGATGTGACAGTACTGCCCCATTGTCCCGTTTGCAGTGGGAGTAAAAAAGCTGGGGCAGAGGGCTTTTTCCCAACTCCCCCATATCACAGCTGGACTTCTTGTCTCTCCGTGGCCTGTTTTAGCATTGCCCGGATGGAGGAAAGGCTTCTTGGGGCTTTGATGCAGCCTGGCTGTCCTCCAGCAGTATCCACAGTGCTCCCTCCCCTCCCATATGCTCTCCATTAACATCCTCCTGTCTGCTGAATAAGGAAAGAATAACTCTCCCAGCCCCAGCCAGAGCCCCTGAGCCAGGGGAGTTCATCAGTCAGACTGGTTTCTCCTGAACCCAGAATAGGCCTCGTTAATGGGCCAGGAGGGGATTTTATTTTGCCTTTCAGCTAGTGGCTGCTCTGAGCCAGGAGCAGAGTCAAGTTACTGTGTCCGGGAATCTCAGCTATTCCAGGAGCAGGAGCAAGTGAGCTGCTGACTCAGGAGGTTTCCTAGTATTTTCAAGAAGGGCTTGGTCCTGTCAGAGTAAACTGAACTGTTGGTCTTGCTTTCTTCTAGCCCCAGGACAGGGATTAACAAAAGTCACAGCTGACTGGAACAGGCTGGGAAATTGAACTGGAGCAGGCCTGTGGATCACACCCTTTCCTGGCATGGACACGGGTCTTTGAAAAGACTCTGATTAGTCCTTTACCCTTTTCTGCTCCTCTCCTTGGAGGGCTGTTTAGCCCAGTGTAGATATCCACAAGCTATGAGGCAGCTGAGCTTTATTTGCACCATTTTTTAAAAGGGAAGATAAAACCAGAGGGAGAAACAGACTTACAAGGGAAAATGTTTCATTGCAAATCAGTGTCAAAAGGGAGACTGAAGCACAGGAACCCCTGCTTCTCTGCACCCTGCCATCACCCAGAGACCACTTTGCTTCTGTTTTGTGCAGGGATACAAGAGAATTCCTCCTCTGTAGCTAAAATCTTCTTCTGGGCTTCCCAGAGCCTGGAGTGGAGTCCCAGCCAGCGTCTGGGACAAGTGGTTAGGAGTCACGCCGAGTTCAGGATTCTTGTCCCGATTTCAAGTCTGCCTACGTGCTCTTACCTCTTCAAAAAGAACCAGTCCCTAGAGAAGCTGAGGCTACTAAAGCAGTCAGTCCCCTGTACTCACCCCTCGTGAGGCTCTGCACACTCCTCTGCATAGAGTGAAGTCACTGGAGAGTGTACGTTTGCACGTTTGCCCCCTCCACCTCCAGCCAGCCTGCTATAACGTGTCTCCTCTTAGCCCCTGCAACGTTCTCTCAGCAGTCTCAGCTCTCTTCTTCCAGTTCACATTAGTCCGTCCTTCTTTGCTGCCTCTCTCCATGGGCTGTTTTCTCTTGCTGTCCTGTTCTCCTCCGCAAACTCACTTCAGCGATGAACAACCACACTAATATGTAAAGGGCAGTTGGGTAGAAGCTGGTATTTATAAAACATAAGGTTTCTGTCTGCCTGCAGCTATTGGCATGTCAATGCCAGCCTATTCCCTAAGACTAGGATCTGATACAGAGGCCAAGACAGGTAAGAGCTTCTCTTACTTCCTTCAGTCCTGAAGATACAAAGGTCCCCAGTGTGAACAGCTAAGGATTTCTTGGCTTTTGGCTCAAATGCCACCTGCCTCTGCAATGGCCAGATGAGTAGGATGCCTCAGCTAGAATCTCACAGAGATTTCCCTAGGTAAGAAGAATTTTCAGTTACCTCTTTGAACATTACAGCAGTGACAAGCTGCAGACTCAGGCTCTGGCCTAGTTACCTTTGGCATGCCCCTTGCTTTAAATCATGAGCTCTGTAGGGGTCCACAGGTAGTGCCCAGGAGTTGTGATGGGTACAGGGAAGCAGCCAGGGACATGTCCCAAATGTCCCAAAGCAGAGCATGCTTTGGGACGTGTTCTGTTCTGGAGAGCTGAGAAGTGCTTGTTTTTCTCCATCACTTCTTAACAGACCATTTGGATCAGGATGGGAGTCCCATCTACAGAGTTTGTCCATTGAACAGTGACCCCGAGAAATCTCAGTGCCCTCCTCCAAAAATCTTTGAACCAGAGAGGACTGAACTGTTTTGTTCCAGATAACCAGGGCATGAATTAAGTATGTGGAACTGGAATAAAGTAAAAATGAACTGCAGAGAGCAATGCCTGTAGGAATAAATTTATTTTGGCCTGCTGAGACACAGATCCTCATAAAAAAGGCAGGACAAACCTGCTCTGATAAATGTGACCAAGTGAAACAACTTATTACTCACTCTGTCATCTAGTTCAGTGAGTCACATGTAGCATCTCTAGAAAGTTGGTACCACCCCAGAAGTCACTAACTTAATAGATGTTTAGATGAGGTCTTGTCTCATATTTAATAGCAACTCCAACTGGGCTTGCATGACAAGCTAGAGACACGTGGGGAATGCCAGCATGGGCCTGAATAGAGCTCTAATAACCTTTTAGTATCCAAGATGCCTAAGAAAAAGTCAGCAGAGCATTTGTATTTGTAGCCAAGGCTTATTTGCAAAAAAAAAAAAAAGTGATAGGAATGAGATAAACATTTCTGCTAAAGAGTAGGAATTCGGGCTGAGGGCAAAGGATGGGCACAGAGGGGTGGTGGGGATGCTGTAGGCAAGGTAGCTCCAGTCTGAGGGCAACATTCAAAAGACGTTGTGAGCTCCAAATGTCCAGCTCCAGACACAAAGACCATCTTCAGGATGTCTGGATAAACACAGCTAAGCCTTCAGGAAGCTTTATCTCCTTGAAGGGAGTGAGTCCAAATGCTGCAGTGTTGCAGGCAGCCAGAATAGCATGTGCTTTGTGATGTGAAATATTTCAGCACACATGAGCTTTGTGGTGTTTCCTGCCAATCTGCAAAGTATCAGTGTGGTGACTTGCAGTGCCAGGAGCAGGGCTGAGGAGAGGAGTTCCATGGTGGGCATAACCTAGCTGCCGTTCTGCACAGGGTGCATGGCTGAAAGGCATGACCCAGCTATGGGGAAACACTGAAATGTCACACTGTCCCTTCCGACAAAATAAATAAAGGTACCTGCCCCATCTCTGTCTTCCAGAGAGTCCAGCTCCTCCTCCTTCTCTAGCTATACGCTCGAGGAAACAGAGGAAACAGAAACACTGTCCAAGTTCCCAAACTTGCCCAGGTGTGCAGAGCAGTGGCTGTGACAGGGGAGGAGTGCAGTGTGTAAAAGGGCTCTATGATAATTCTGTGTGTAATCCTGTGTGATACCCTCTGCCCACGTACTGCCCTTCCCTCTGGATGACTTCTCCCCCCTGTGCTGAGGTGACTTCTGGTGAGGCAGTCATCCAACTGCTTCAGGTGATGCACATGTGCCCACTCGACTCTCTCCTGGGAAACTTCACGCTTCCCTTAAGGGTTGCTCACACACCTCCGTATACATAGAGATGTAAACAGTGGGATACCACATTAATGCAGCTGAGATCTATGATAATGGCAATGAAACATGAAAGCTTCTCTCCTCATCCTTGTTTTTCTGGTTTGAAAGAGCGGGGTGTGAGTCCCTGAGTGGATGGGAGAGGTATAGGTGTTCCTTCAGACAACTTGGGAAGCCCTGTTTCAGTACTGCCCGGCCCAGCACTGGCAAGGCAGCTGCACGGCAACTGCTTCTAGGCAACTCAAGAGCTTCAAGTCACTTCTGACCTGAGGTGGCATTTTGTATCACTGGTAATTGTTACATCCTTGCGCAAAACAGAGATTCACGCTGCACCAGCAGTCCCCCAAGGGGGAGTGGGCAGTGATGGCCTGGATGATGCACCTGGATGATGCAGGAGAGCNCTCAAGAGCTTCAAGTCACTTCTGACCTGAGGTGGCATTTTGTATCACTGGTAATTGTTACATCCTTGCGCAAAACAGAGATTCACGCTGCACCAGCAGTCCCCTGCTGTGGTTTCCCAAGGGGGAGTGGGCAGTGATGGCCTGGATGATGCAGGAGAGCGCTCTGTGCTGTTCTGTGCTTTTTGGGGAGATGAGGAACGTTCAAAATCTTTCACACTGCACATGAGCCAGTTCTCCTGTCCCATGTGTGTACACCTCACACTGAACATGGGAACTGTCTAGTTGATGGTCTTGTGCAGGTGGGGAAACTGGAGCGCTAATAGGTGTGTGGCTTGAACTGCCTTGAACTGAGGGATGTGGAGGGGTGGAAGGGGCTGGGGGCGAGACAGTGGAATCACCCACTGAAGGTAACCAGGCTCTCTCAGGGCACAAACCAGTGCCCCAACCTTTTTCCAGATGGCTTCCTGCGCTCTGCACACCAAGAGCTTGCGAAGCAAAGGAGGTAGGTGCCATTTGCAGACGAGATGGGTTTTTTTGCCTTGTGGCAGGACCAGCTGCGTTCCAAACCTGTGACTGCAGCAGCCATGACCCCTCGAAGGGAAATCTGAGCCCGCAAGCAGTTGTGCTGGGGAGGGCTCCCCTTTCGCGTTTCTGTTTTGTTTCCGAGCTCTGAGAAGTAGTGGGCTTGCTTTTTTTCCTTCCTCTCTTTTCTTTCTTTCTTTCTCTCTCTCTTTTTTTCCCCCCCTCCTTTCTTTCTGAACGTATTTCCACAGCCTCGAGGAAGGAATTAAAAAAAAAA
>VWZY01012237.1:532427-550852 GCA_013399075.1 Chloroceryle aenea | reverse complement strand
TGTATGTGTGCCTGTGTGCCTGCGTCTGTCTGTGTGTCTGTGCGTGTGCAGTACTTTATCCTCCCCGTGGTTGAGCTCCATCCCAGGCAAGTGCCGAGAACCCACTCCCGAGGGCGCAGCGCCCTCTGCTAGATGGAAAGGGAGGAAAAGCAGGCAAAGGTGCAGCTGCAGGGTGGAGATGCTGCTGCTGCTAAGGCGGAGGTCCTCCCTAGACAGGTCTTTCCTTAGAGAGAAGCTGGAGCATGGACACAAGGAGAGGGCTGTAGCGATGCTCTAAGTCGTGTAACAGGAGTAAAGCCTCTAATTCTAACTGCCCTGCTCGGAATTCTCAGCATATGTACCCAGTGTAACTGTCTCCCTTACCAGGATGTCATCCCTTACAGGGATGGAGTGAGGAGGAAGCACTGGCAAGGAGGACTGGTGGAATAGCTCGATCTTCCTTTACTGGGGAAGATCATGATTGGATCTAGTCTCAGTCCCTCATGGAGGACCATATCCTGGAGACCTTCTCCATCGTATGGTCACTTTATCTGGTGACCCCAAAGGCAAACATGGACCATCAGGGAACACACATACTTGGTTCCCTGGAAGGAAGGTCCTGTGAATAAGGTTTATGGCAGGACATTATTTCCTTGTCCCCCTGTGACATCATCAGATGCCCACTTACCATGAGGCTGGGAAAGCTAGCGTGTTTGTCCCTCGAGAGATGCACAGTTTACTGGAGGAACTGAGGTGCTCATGAAGTGTCTGGAACAGAGACGGCTACCAGAACAATCTGTTCAGCCTGTGGCATGTGTCTGGCTGACATCTCAGCAGCCTCCAAGGAAGAAGGTGGCAAGGAATGAACTATGGGTTGGCTGCATTCTTCTGGTAGGCCAAATGCAGAATGCGGTCTTTTGGCTGGGCTTTCTGGATTAAGAAACTATGAAATAGCCTCAGTATTGTAGATAGATAAGGATTCACCCATGTAAGAAGAAAAGAACAACTATAATATACAGTTTCAAGAATGGTGATGCCCATTATCATCTTGACCTTTTCTAGTGTCTTGTAAAAAGCACTAGAATCAGTCAATTGACCCCAATCTGCTGCCTCATGCTGAAAAAATGAAATTTTGTCCTTGCAAACGTTCACTCCATCAGCTCTTCAGATTCTATAACACTGCTGTCACAGATCCAGGTGAGGTTTTATTCAGTGAGTGAGTGGACAGGAGATTAAAGCACCTCAGCTGCACTGAGCAGTATATTGTGTATGTCATGCTTCCTGTCCCATGATGCTTGATTTTGTGCATGGCTGCAAGGTGCCCCTTTGCATAGGGCATTTGTCCACCGATACTGAACGCCTTTTGATATACTCATTATATGGATGGGAGGCCACTGGAACAAAGAGCAATTGATGCCAGTTTAAAAGATGAAGACTAGTATCAGTGTACCCACTTTGGTAGCCCCTGAGATTTCTCCTTTGAAAATAAAGCCAAAAACCTTTAGGCCAGTTCAACTAGACAGATCAAAGTGATCTTCAGTGTGAACAAGCTGAGATAGTGTGGCATAAAATGTTAGCCTTTATACTTACTCTGAGATTTTCAGAGATTCTGACGAGTGATGTCATTTTTAATGCAATGAGAGGTTGTCCTAAGCATTGTGGTGGTGCCTCAGAAATCAGTCTGAATTGGGTCTCATTCTGCCAGATGAGATCCACAACAAAACGCTGATTTCCCTTGCAAGGGAGCTAAACATGAAATAGGAGCTAACATGAAATACTCTGGTATGCATGCTATGTTTTCAAAATCTGTTACTTAAACAGTGTTGTTTTCTTTCAAATCTTGAAGCGATCTGCCAGTGTCACTTGGCTGTGTGACTCTCACAAGCCACGGAAGATGCAGAGATTGTTTAGCTGGCTTTCTGCACTACCTAATTCTGTGCTGGCAGGCTGAATTCCTAAGGTATGTTAGATGAGTCTCAGAGCTGCCTTAATTTATGCTGGCCAAACCATTTCCTTCTGCACCATTTCACAGGTGCAGGATCAGCAGAGCAATTCACGTTCCACTTCCCGACCACCCGTGCTCAGTATCTGCCACAATTTATCCCTGAATTCCCAACAAGGGGACTAATGCTGCCACCAAGCTTAAAAAAGCTTTATTGATCTGAGAGAGCTCAGAGAGACTCTGCAAAAATACAAACTGCAGCTACCTCCCTCCGCCATGCTGCTCGCATGTGAATTTGGAGAGCTATCATTTTCACTAGCACTCCCAAGTTTTTGCTAGTATTTTGGCTGTGTCAGGTCACGTAGTAGGACAGAGGTCACATCTAGCTCCTTCCCAGAGATTCAGCCTCTTTTCCCTTGTGGAATGTAAAATTTGGGTTCCGGCTCTTCAGCTGATAGAACCATCCAATCTCCCTGTAGGTTTTTCTTGGTACATCCCAGCTGCCACACCAGTGTTGAGTCTGGAGTTTAAATGGACACCCAAATAAATCAAAGCCACCCCTGCTGCAGGACAGTACCTGTCTCTATGTAATTATGTTGTTTTCTTACAGAAGATCTTTGATAGCTGTAGCTAATCTAGAATCTTAAGGGCGATAATTGGGCAAATCAGTTTAGTTGGACAGCCAACCCTGTGCAGACCTAAACAGAATAGTAATGCATGACTAATACACAACAGCACTCTGCGAGATAAAGATGAGTGTGTAACATCTGTAACCCGTACCAAAGCCACTGTGGGAAGAAAAGACTACAGGATATACAGGCTACTCCTCCACTCCACAGTGCCCCCTTTTCTGCAGAACATAGAATCATAGAATTATTATGGTTGGGAAGGACCTCCAGGATCACCAAGCCCAACCTTCACCCCAGCATCTCCCTAGCCACTAGACCCTAGTCTCAACTGCTATGTCTACTTGTTTTTTAAACACCTCCTGGGATGGTGACTCCACCAGTCTGTACAGGGACCTGCTCTGTGCTGGAACATCAACTTTATTCATTCAGCAATTCAGACTATCAGAGCTCCTGGGTTGTGCTTTCCCAAGCCCAAGGCCACTCTGAGCATTCTTCCAGCGTTTCTCACAAAATCTTTCATTGTCTGGCCTGCCTCCTTGCTTCACTTTTATGTCTCTTCCTTCTCTTCCTCCTCAGTTTTCCCTTCCACAGGCTTCTGTGCCAGCTTCTGCTCTTCTAAGTGACTGAAAAGAAGGAGGTCAGCCAGTATTAATCTAGTAAAGTGAGCCTTCCCTGTCAGGTATCTTAAAGCTGCTGAGAGCACCTTTAGGGAACAAACAGCCCAAGGTGTGAACAGTAAGGACAGCAAAAGTCACCCTCTTCTGACTGGTCTGCAGGGTGAATAGTACCACTATCACACATGCTACCCGGCTAAAAAGCATTACGAAGCTATGTAAGGAGCAGAGCTTTCTATTTCTTTCTCCCCACACATGAACTCAGCTGCATTAATGGCACCAGATGAAGTCTTTGCCAGCCGCTGGGTTTCAGCAGTTCCTCATCTGCTTGCTACTTAAACACAGTTCCATAATTTGTGCCTAAAGTACCTGGGACCACCGCGTAACCTCTGACTCAAGCTTAGCCAAGCTAAGGCCCATCTGGCATCTGAGCACGGATGCCTTTAGCGTGGCACCAAAGCATGTGAAGGGATAAAGACCTCACTAGACCTAACAAAGTTGTTTGCTTCTCTCTGAAAACATTAGGAGGCTAAGAGAGGAAGAGATCTGCAAAACTGACCTTTTGCTTTTAGCCTGAAAACGAGACTACTGCATATATTCAGTCCTCTCAGTTTGTGCTGAGGGATCGGAATATTTGAGCATGATTAACAGGGCTTTCAGCTGATGAGTCACATGTCAGAACTGACTGAAAATCTAGGGGGAATTTGGGGTCCAATGACAAGCGGTTTAGCCTGCAGCAACTGACAACCTCCAAGGAGTTTGCTGCTGACTGCTCAGGCTCTCAGAACTTGGACATGATTGCTACAGGCATTAAGGAAGAGGCACTTTCAAGAGAATGAAAAGTTCTGTAGTTTGAAGGCGGGTTTCCAGGGAAAACTAGGTCTCTTAAGAAGAAGGATCAGAGAGAAGTGAAAAAGAAAAAAAAAAAAAGAAGAGTCCCTGAGGATGGAGGAAAAGGTCTGAAGGCACAGATACGCTGTCTTTGCAAATCTTACCCTAGCTGCAGGGGGAGGACAGTGTTGAGCTGATGCTCCTCACACAGGCTTATGAGAATGAATGAAATTGCCATTCAGCTGAGATCCCTGCACTCTCACAGCAAGTTTATAAAACAAAAAATTAAGACTGACTTCTAGTTTGACTCAGCAGAGCTTCTAAGCATACGAGGTGTTTTTTCATATACCTTTTACTAGGTATGTGATGGACTGGACAAAAACCTATGTCCCTTCATCTGCTAAGGTGAATAAAGTTATGTTTATGTGGTGTTGAGCCACAATAGCCAGGACAGTAAGTGGAGTCACTCACTCACCTGTAGTCCACAAACCCTGTCCGATTCCGGTCGAGCTTGTGCACCAGGTCCCCAGTTTGGACTCGATTCAGTGGGATGCTTGATTGCTAAGGAGAGAAGACAAGACTAGAGCAATGCTTGCAAACCTGGGTAGTTTTAGGCAGAAACATCCTCCATATCAGACTGGGGTCTGGCCATCTTTTAATAGCTGAGCAGATGACCTGGTGCATGGAGGAAGGCATAAAAAAAATCCAGAGTGGTGGTGGAAAGGCAGTTTCCCTCTTTAAGGATTAAAATAATAATTTTTTAAAATTATTTTAGTTTTTGTAAAGGAGCATCATGGCTGGCAAACATTGCTACTGATCCCAAACACCACGGTGGTTTTGCCAGGACTGTCAGCTCAGTGGGGAGACTCAAGGGTTTAACTGCCTCTGTTTCACTTTCCCACAGCAGTAAGACATAAGTATCTATCAAGATCCTGTCTGTCCTATACAACCAGCAGAGCTCTGTGATATTCCAGAGGTGATCCATTATCACTGGTGCCATCTGCAGCATTTATTGCATGTCACAGCATTTCTGCTGGTCTCATTCAGGGCTCGACTTTTGTGATGGGTGAATTTAGCCTTGGTGGCTGTGCTGCAGCAGGCAGGTGTCCCTAGAGCAATACCCTGCCAGAAGAGCAGCCTGGCCAGGCTGTAACAGGCACACCTGCATCATGGCTCTCCGGAAGGCTGCCACAGGGATCTTCATGCTTCCATCCTTGTCAATATTTCTAAAAAAGTCCCAGAGTCGTAGGTTGTGCTCTTTCAAATAGTTCTAAGAGAAGCAGAGATAAAATGCAGTCATAACCGTGGAACAGCCACTGATACCTGCCTCCAGCTCCCCCCTTATTCTTCCACCTGTCATCCTGCCTTTACTCAGCCCATCACCGAGGTAGATGAGTCATTAACTCCTTGTGTAGCCACCCCATTGTCAGAACAAAATGCTTTTGTTCAGGTTAATCCCATTCTTCTCAGTTATAGCTCCTTCTCCCCCTGCCTTGAAATGAGCCTCACTACTAAACCTGTTTCTTCTGGTAATTGCATTTGGTTATTTGGTCTTCATCCCAGCAGCCACTGCTTGGCTAGGCTGTCTAATCCAGAGGGAGTCCTCTTTCCCAGATCTCTGATGACTTCGGCAGCTCTGCTCTGAGTTCCTGTCTGTTTGAATGAGGACACATCTGAGCACCATAGCGGCTGCTGAAACCCGCAGATCCTGCTCGTTTGAGCGTCACCAGCTGCGAAGCACAGCAGCGCTGTTTGAGGGGAGCTAACAGCCCAGGCTTTTGCTTAACCTCATCCGAATCCGTGTGTACAACAAAGTCTCACCCAATTAGCTGAAAACCTGCACGGCAGCTGAGAGACACAGTGAAGCTGGCGGTGCCCAAGTGTTACCCAGCTCGGCGATGCTCAGGCGCTTGCCTCGCCCTCCAAAGGAGGACAGCACCATCTGCTGCTGTCCGCGGGTGCTGCAGACCCGCAAAGCCACGCACTTCTGTTCGGGACAGGTTGGCCTGTAGTACTATCCCCTACTTTATGAAGCACATTAATTTTGATGCCAGTGAAGGGTTCTATGAACGTCAGCTGTTGTGGGGGGCTTGTGATGAGGACAGACTCCTTTGGATCAGATCTGAAATCAATCAGTCTCTTTTACACGGCGAGCAAACCTCTTCAGGTTCTTGTGCTCTCGGATCCTAAGGCATTAGCTGCTGCTGGGAACCAAAGGATTCGCTTAGGCAGTCTGCGTGGACTGAGCTGTGTGGACACTGAGGCAGCCTTTGTGCATAGACATTTCTGAAAGAACTCGGCTGAATTTTCCAGCTGGGAGAATTTCCATTCTCCCAAGTGCCTGGAGCACGTGTACTGTGTACCGGGGAGCGAGGAACCCAAGTTCAGTAGCTCACCTGAATCACTTTCATGGGATTTGGATGCTGCTTGGGGACCTTGGCAATGCAGCCTTCAACCTCACCATAGATGACATCTAGTTCAGGACGCATTTGCCACATCAAATCCAGCAACTTGATGAAAGTTTCATTAACCAGCACATTCTGGTACACAGGAGGAAGGAAAGTGCAGTCAGCGTGGATACCCAAAGAACATATCAGTCTTGTTTGCATTCACAAATGCATCTCAAGTTAACATCAGCCATTCTTTCTTAAGCCTTCTCCTCTCTCTGCTCTTCACTTTCAGGAAACCCAAGCAAGCCCAGCCCTATATAAGTGGGTTCTTTTTCTCTTTTCCCGTGTCTGACACAGAAAAGGATCTACCAATTTGGACAGAAATGAGCTTAATGCAAGGTAGATGGGGAAGACTGGGGAAGAGTGGCTGGAAAGCTGCTCAGCAGAAAAGGCCCTGGGGGTGTTGCTCTACCGAAGGCTGAACATGAGCCAGCAGTGTGCCCAAGGGGCCAAGAAGCACCCTGGCTTGTATCAGAAACCTGGCCAGTAGGGCCCTCTGTACTCAGCACTGGTGAGGCTGCATCTCAAATACTGGGTTCAGTTTTGGGCCCCTCACTGCAAGAAGGACACCGAGGTACTGGAGCACATCTGAAGAAGGGCAGTGGGGATGGTGAAGGGTTTAGAGAACAAGCCTCATGAGGAGCAGGGAACGGGGGTTCTTTAGTCTGGAGAAAAAGAGGCTCAGGGGAGATTTTCTCACTCTCTACAACTACCTGAAAGGAGGTTGTAGCGAGGTGGGGGTTGGCCTCTTCTCCCAGGTTACAAGTGATAGGACAAGAGGAAATGGCTTCAGGTTGCACCAAGGAGATTTGAATTGGATATTAGAAAAAATTCTTCACGGAAGGGGCTGTAGAGCACTGGAACAGGTTGCCCAGGGGAGTGGCTGAGTCACCATGCCCTGGGTCAGTTAAAAGATGTAGACATGTTGTACTGAGGGACACGGCTTAGTCATGGAGCTGGCAGTGCTGAGTTTACAGTTGGACTCCATGATCTTAGAAGTCTTTTCCAACCTAAATGATTCTAT
Organism: Chloroceryle aenea; assembly: GCA_013399075.1. NCBI lineage: Eukaryota > Metazoa > Chordata > Aves > Coraciiformes > Cerylidae > Chloroceryle > Chloroceryle aenea. The sequence continues at coordinate 543,383 of VWZY01012237.1, read as the reverse complement.
GAGTCTAGATGTTTATCAGGTAAATGCCTACACCAAAGAGATGTCAAGGGATTCAGATGATTCATATTCATCCCTGGGACAGTCCTAGATGGACCTACTCTCCAACCAATTAAGATGCAGACTACAAGTTGACCTGTTAATGGTCAATATGTGTCATGGAGCTCTAAAAAAGTAATAATAAACAAAACCCGGAACAACAAAAGCCAACACAAAATAATCCAAGGTCTACAAGGATTATTATCTCCAGCAGTGTAGCTTTGTAACTCAGACAAGACGCACGTGTCTGTGAAGGGTCCCAGTGTCTCCAGATGAAAAGAACTTTTGGTAAAGCTCTGTTCCACTGTGTAACCCTAACGGGAAGCTCCAGTCTGCAGTACAAGACCTGACACTTCTTTTTTCCTGAGACTTTCAAACAGGGTAGTGACAGCTCAGCATTATTCATTCTTTAAAAGTCAAGGTAAGCATTTATCACTGGGAAAAGGGGCAGAAGAAGCTTTTGTTTACATCCTCCCTTAAGTTTCCTTAAAGAGATTAAAACCTTTACTAATCTCTTAAAGGTTTAAGACAGCATAAAGTCTTTGGAAATGTATTTTTGCAAATACTCTGAATTGAAATGCAAGCCTCCCTACATCACAGGGGGAATGAAGTCTGTTCTGTAGATGTTTGTCCACAGGAATTTGAATGGGATACTGAGATGTCATTATGAATTTATGCCATTGACCCTTTATCTTGTGGAATGCTAGATAATTGAGACTTTTTGAAGGGTAAGGTGAAGAGAGCATCTGTTCATCCTGAAAAGCAGAAATTCATAGTGAGATTTAGGTTGAAGATTTGTAATGTTAATTAACAACCCATCTCAACATTTCTTGTGTGACTCCTTTTAAATAAATGCATTTCAATAATCTCTTTAATTTCCTAGAATTTAGCTACTATACTCTACTCTTGGCCAGTTTATCGTTTGGGTTATTAGTAATGAAACTATCAGAACCCTGTATGCTGCAGTGAGGCCTTTCACTCCCATACAGCCCATTTTAGTTTTCCTTTGCAGGATGAGGCCGGACTCCTTGCAGACTTGGAAAATAAATATCTAATTCTCTTTGATATTAATTTATGCAGGAAAAGTTGTCTGCCCTGGAGGAACGCCTGTTCTTCAGAGCATCTCTGCTGAAAGCCCACCATACTCTCAGCTGTAAGTGAATTTTATTTATTCTTCTTTGCTTTAGTTTTGTTATTTAATAGAGTAACCACAGGACAAAGAAACACATATGTAGCCTGCATACAACCCATCACATGAACTGGTTTTTAGCTTTTTTTTTATCCAAGTGTGAACATCTTATTTATGTTCCAAGTCACAAACCTGATCTCTGTGCAAATGCTCTTTGCTTCAATCCCAATGCTTCCAAAGGTGCACAGAGGGCCCAGAGGCTCCTCACACCTCCTGTAACTGCTTCCAGGAAGCACCAAGGCCTGGATGGGAGGGACAGGAGCAGGCTGATGTAAGCCCCCAGTGTTGGTCTGCAGTGCAGCCCCTGCCCTCTCTCAGCAGCTCAAGAAGCGCTGCTGGGTCTCCATGTGAGAAGCAGCACAGCAGGTTACAGCAGCCTGTGCTCTGCCCCTGACTTGCTGTGCAGTACCCTGCTGAGGTTTGGCCTCTGATTTTTTTTTTAATTTCCACCAGCCTTTTAATGTTTGTTTGGTTTTTGATAGGGCGTGGGTTTTTTTTTTTTAATTTTGCTTTCTGTTTTCTTAATAAGATTGCATTTCTTTCAATGCCCTGAAGCATCCATCTTCTACTCATCATGAATACTGACAGGGTATCAAAGCACTTCACAGTATCTGGCGTTTTAGGCTACCCTGAAGGGAGACAGCTCAGGGGGTGAAGAGAGATCCAGCGGGAATTCACTCCTTGTTCTTGCTCTGCTATTGCAAAATGGGAGGGAGTGAATGTGGTGATGTTACAGGCACCTCTCTCCAGAGCTAGACCAGAGCTGTAACTGCCACGTGGCAGCTGTCAAATGGTAGCCTGTTTTCAGGAATGGCTGTGCATAAACGAAACAAACAGCGAGTCTCAAAACTGAAAGTCTCAACAAACTGGAAGGGGGCAACTCTGCGATCCATCCACTTCTTAAACATTTCTAGTGTATAATTCCAGAGGATTTCTAGCATGTAAGCTCTTACTGAGATGTTGATCTCCTCCATCATGGAGTTAGGGTTCTTTCTGACAGATGCGACGAGCGCAGTGGCACCTTCTATGGTCAGGGGATTACTGGCCATCTGTGGAAGGAGAGATCCAGACATGGTGAGAATGAGGATTTCATGCCTAGCAGAAGTCATGCTGTAATCTTAGGGATGGCACTTTCTTCCCACTCTTCAGCAGGGCTGTAGAGTAACTGTGGCCCCTTTTGGTGGGTTTGTCTGTTATCTCACCACCTCTTCTGCCTGTCCCAGAAAACTCTGCAGTGCACTTTCGCCATGGAGTTGCCTTCTCAGCTTCTCTTTGGCTCCTTGTGTATAATTCCACAGATCAGGTCCCTTACATCTGTCACACGGGAGTATGTGGTGTGGAACGTGCTCAGTAATGTGAGGGGAGAAGCTGAGGCAATAGACTGCATGTGAATGTGTGCTTGCTCTTAGGGTCCCTCTGGATGGGGGTAATGCCCCTTAGGACATTTCCAATACCCTTGGCTCCTCTTCTGGGCAGCGCAGCAGAGCAGAGCTCAGGCCGAGTGGCTACCTCTGGCCTACAAAGTCTGCCACTATGGGATTGGCGTTGCCGTGTACATCTTAGTCTGGGAACATCACCCCTCCCCAACCTTGGACTCCATGTGCAGTCCCCACTCCAACTATCTGACAGAGAACTTCCTGGATTAACCTGGTCAGAGGAAGACATGCCCACCTTTAAGCTCTTCGTGTGATCAGCTCCTAGGAGTATCTGTGCAGCTAGACAGAGAGGAAAGCCCCAGTGTGAGCTAGTGACCTCCCTCAAGCCAGGTTAAGAGCAAGGCAAACAGACACATTTATTTACATAATCTAAAGCAGCAGTTCCACAGACTGGTGTGGTTGCAGTGACTTACAAGGACAGGGGTGTCCAAAGACAGGCCCCCAAGAGCAGCTATAAAGATGCCCCTCAGTCACCATGCTGCCATTGTCAGGCCCTCAGGATGGGGATGGTAGATCTGGCTGAGAATGAAGCTCATAATTAAGCTGACTTTTCTGAGCTGAACTCCTGGAGAATGAGCTTGGATCGAGAAGACATTTTAGCTCTTAACTGCAACCGCTGAAGCCAGCTTGGCTGGTCACTAAGTTTTGCCCTTTCCAGGATTATTGATCCTTAGTTTACTAGGAGGCAGACTTAGCTTTCTTTTCCCGGGACTTGATAATTCTCCTTTCCTTTTAGGGAGTGCTGTGGCATTGCCCTGATGTGACAACGAAAGTTCATCCTGTTTGAATTTTTAGCACACCATTACCACACTGAGAAAGGCACACTCTTGCCCACCTGCAAACCTCAGTGTGGACCTTTGCCTTAGGCTGAAGTGCATGTTATGTGTACACGTGTGCCTCCACAACTACATGTGAGGTACATATGCAGACCTGTTGAGTGCACTGGCTCTCTGTTAGACATGCTGAACGCCTAGGTTCTCACTTGACTGAGATCATACATGACAGAAATCAGCCACTCTGGGGTGATAATGGGTGCAGGGTTATGCCAAGCCAGTCCCTGGGGGATTTTTTGAGGGAACAGTGCCATTTAGTTGCCCGGGAAGAAATTTACAGGATAGAATTTTCTTTTGCTCTGCTCATCTTCAACTCAGAGCAATGATCATTTCCTCCAGTTCTAGCTCAGACAGCTCCTCTCTGTCTTCTGTCTCTTCTAACTCAGATATTTCTACTCCCTCTGTTTATTCCTCCTGTCCTGCCTGGGCTTTATTTTACCTTCAGGATTTTGAGTCTTCCATTGACTTCAAGGCCCCTGCACAGCTTCTTGGCTCCCTCATCGTTGATCTGGTTGTTGCTGATGTCCAGGTGAACCAGCACGCTGTTGACTTTGAGAGCTTCTCCTAGGGCCAGTGCTCCGTCGTTGCCAATGCCATTCCAGGAAAGGTTGAGTATTTTCAGGGCACCATTGCTCTCCGGGGAGAGAAGAGAGATTTTAGCTACTGCATGCACATCTTATGGGCCACTCTACCCTTTCTTCCCTGGCTGAGACAGGAGGATCCCTCCTGCCCAAAGAATCCAACATCTCTACAGTGTCACCAGTGTCTCCTTCCATGCAGGTCACCAGACCTACTGGCCAGGTTTCACTGGGACAGCATCACAGGCCAGCCACGGTCTGCAGGCCACTGGCAGCTTGGAGTCAGTCAGGGAAGGTGACCTGGGGTGGCTACAGGTGCCTCCCATCCCATAAACACCACGCTCAGCGTAAAGGAGAGAGTTTGCTGAGGGCACAGGGTCTCCTGATTTGTCTTCTGGTTCTGATGGCTGCCTTCCTGAGCGCTGGGACCGCCCTGCATTTGCTGGGTGGAGTGTAACTTTGGTTACTCTGTGTCCCTGGTGTTAGACTGGCTGTTCCATTCCAGCCATTTTCATTTCAGCCCATGGGTGTCCTCTCCTTTTCCTGATCCCTTCTTGGCTGGGGTGGGGTCACGGGGTGATAGAACAGCTGCTGTAGTTTAGCCCTCAGCGTGGGCTATATGTAGTAAATCTACTCCCTGCTTTAGCCTTCTTTAGCCTTCCTTCTGGTGCTGCCTGCCACTGCCAGTAGGATGAGAATCCCACCCAGACCTCAGGGGTGTGAGTTGCCAGTCACTGTTTCAGGCAGATCCTGGCAGCAAGCACTGTGAAGGGTATCACAAAGGAGGGGCACTCCTACCCTGAGACCTGTGCCCAGTGCTGCTGTCCCCTTCTGCCTCAGGTGGTTCCAACTCAGGTCCAGAATCTCCAGTGTTGTGTTGCTGGCTGGGAGAGGGAAGCAGAGGTGTTAGCTCCTGAAGAGTGATCTGGACACAGCTGCTGAGCCACTCAGGGATGAAGAGAAAGTCTGCTGGGGGTTCAGCAACAACCTTCACTGACTGCAGAAGGACGGACCTGGACCTAGAGAGTCTTTGCTGTCCACAGCACCCAAAGAACAGACAATGGGCTGTTGATCAGATGCAGAAAAGGAACACAGGTTTGGTTTGCTTTTGTTTTTTTTTTTTTTCTGGCTTAATCAAAGAATAAGTTGTGAAGGAAAAAGGTGGAGAGGGAGGATTTCATATATTAATAGACACTGTCTGTTTTTCTCACTGTGAAAAATGGCTGGGTTCTCCTTGTCACATCTAAGCTATATGCAGACTCACTCTGTGTACATTTGATGAGCAGAAGAGAGGAATTCAGCTTCATATGGTAGCTCTGCCCAGCTGTACATGTGCCAGTGCCAATTCACATGCATAGCACACCTCACGGTGTAAGCTCTACTTAGAGCAGGGTATGTGTGAATTCATTTTTGTCTACTGTCACATTGGGAGGGGGTAGGACTTGCTGCCAACACTTGCTTCTCATTCTCAGAGAGAATTTCTCATCCAGATTTTCCATGGATGGGAGGTTGGATGGAGGCAGATGGTGAGTTTAGCTGACTTAAAAATATTCCTTTCAGAAGCAAAACAGAAATGTAATCGATTCTGCAGTAATCTCTGAGACACCTCTCAGTGGAAATACTGAACCAGGAGAAGGAAAGTGTTCAACTGAAAGCATTATGTTATTTACATGCTCAAGGAGTACTGGATGCCCCCAGCACATGCTGTGGCCATTACGGTAGCGGGTGTGTTGGCCATACTGAGGGGAGAGAAGCTGTCAGATACTCATTTCCCAATCTTTCCCACTAACAGCACCTGAGAGTACTGGAAGACTGTAACTGCTTTGTTTGATTTACCTCTCCAGGGCTACTAGCACGCTCTGGATCTCACCTTGTCTTAAGAAATGTATTAGGCAGCTTAGTTTTATTTCTTCTTAATCTGTTTCCCTTGCAATGGCTCAAAACACGAGGGTTTGGGCTATTTAAGAAAAACTGAAATAAGTCTTGAACTTTGTAATCAGAAGTTTTAAACAAACAACAGTTCTGATCCTATTAGATTTTAGTCAAATGCAATTTTCTGCTTTATACTTCCTGAGGGGCTTCTTTCAGCTCCCTGCTCTGCCACAGACTGCTCTGTTACTGTGGTTTCTCACCCTGCATTTGTGCTCTGATGCATCAGTCACAGTTCCAGAGTCCCCTGTGGTGGTGAGGGTGAGCCTGCCGACCAGGCAGGAAACTCCAAATCTCGGTGCCCTGTCTTTCACACTACCCACAAGGTCATGGGGCATTTTTGCTGGAGAAGCAAATACATGTTCATTGTGCTGATGCCCTCACGTCCCCCAGTGCCCGTTGTCCTGGCTCTGCAGGAATAATAAATCAAGTTACCAAGCATCTGTCCCAAGAGCTGGCCTCCCTCCTCGGAGAACTCGTTGTGGCTGAGGTCCAGTTCCTTCAGCTGGTAATTGCCCTGCAGAGAGACAAATGTGCAGAGAAAGTAAGATCTTCCAGCCAGCTGCAACCAGATACCATGCCAAGGCCTCCACATAGAGCAGAAACAGGAATATCAGGCATACTGAAATCTTCAGTGCAAGGGAGATGATGAGCACAGGGACTGCTGTACTGCATGTCCCAAAACAAAGCTTTGTCAGGCATCTAACATCACAGTGATTATCTTCCCCAAACAGCAAAAGCAATGGAACTTTGTGTTCTGCAAACTTTCCTCACACAGCTCCTGTCTGGCCTGCAACACATCCTGCAATTCTGTTCCTGCCCCTGTTTCACTCCCACCATTGTACCCTGACCAAGAGCACTTTCTGATGCCTTGCTTCAGGGCAGCTTCTGGTGGTGCCAAGTGCTGCAGAGGCTTTGAGACAGGAGCTAATCAGAGAAGTCGAGAGTCTTATTTTTACCAGAGAATTCCAAAATTATATGAAGTCAGGTTACTTGCACTTCTTGATTTTTTTTGTCACCCAGTTGTTGTTCTGTTCCACTACAGTCCTGAAGTTTTGTTTCTCAACCAAACCCACACAGCTGTCCTGAGAAAATGTTAGCACAGACCATCCTGCCCTGTGTCCTCCCAGCCTCTCATTGCTGGAGTAAGCAAGAGGCACTTAGTGGAATTATGCCAGGAAATCATATGGACATGGCCAAGTGAGATCATGCCAAGGGAGCAGCAGCTTCAAGACGAGGAGAGGCTGTTACACAGGCAGAGCAGCACATGACCTTGGATTGCAGGTAACTCACCATTAATGCCTCAGCAATGTATGGCGCAGTCTCCTCCCCAAAGCTGTTTCCTGGGGAAGAAAAGCATGTTAACAGTGTGTTGATCTCTCCCTGGTGCTGTGGTGGGTCTGCAGCAATCTGCACTTTCAGGTGGAACCTCCAGTGAATCACGGCCCATGTGTGGCTGTAGGAAGTTAGTCACAACTCCACTTTGCTTCACAGAGTAGAATTACCCCAAGATGTGGAAGACACTTCAGCAATTATATATGTTCTCACGAGGGACTGTTTTTCAGAGATGCTGGATGTTGAGCAGGTCAAATATTTAATCACATCACTATAAAACTCGATTGCTCTTCCTATCAGAGATATAGCTGAGAGATTGATTTTGCCCACAGTCTGACTAATATTCTCAGCATGAGTGACTGGAAAGAAACACGTTATTTCACTGCCACCACTGGTTGGGTTCCTACAGCCCACCTGAGAGGTGAAGGGCACGGAGGTAGGATATGTTCTCCAAAAGCAAACTGGCAATAGCTTCGGCTCCTGCTGCACCTAGCTGGTTACTGGAGATGTTCTGGAAAGAAAGGGGGATAAGAAAGATAAGTCCAAAGCATGAATCAGCTTTATTGTCTTTAGCTAACCAAGATATCAAGGGAATAATGCAAGACAAGCAACAGGAGAAATGTCAGCCAGGCAGAAGTTAACACGTGAGTTGTAGACGTGTTTAACCCTCTGTCCTCCCTGGCAGGAGGAAAGACCGAGAGCCATGAGCTTCACAGGGTCCTTGTCTGCAGTGAGCCAAGCAGCATTTGGGCCACGTATCTTTTCTTCCAGTGTAACACAGATACCATGACTTATCAAAATGCATTTTATATACCCCAGTTTCAGATGGAAGGAACATTCCAACAAGTTCACATCTGAAAGTTCTGCATTATTCCCTTTATTTAGAAAAGTTTCCCCATGTCATATTGGAGAATGAAAGCTCCTGACCAAAACATTCTTTCCTTTGGCTAAGCACAATGTAGAAGGAGTTACGGTAATTATTGTCACATCAGCTAATGAAGAGAACAGTTCCAGGCTCACCAGACTGCTGTCACATGCACACTTTTGCTTCTCAGAAGCTTATACTTTTTAAAAGTAGAGCACCGTAAAATATCACAACGTGCAGAATGTGAATATTTTAGCATGGGAACAATGGCTATTTGGTTAGAATTTTAATGGAATTGTTTTTCTTTCAGATAACTGAACTTGGTGATCAGTACTTTTGGCTACAAACTACATCAGATTGGGTACCAGTTCTTGAAGGGAGGAATTCTCTCGTAGCATCTCTGCTATGCATATGACTCCTTCTGCCAGAATGCAGTTGTCTTCCAGTTCTAGGTGGGTGACAGCTGTGTTGGACTGGGAAAACACAAAAGCAAACAAAGGCACCAAAAAAACCTGCTGAAAAGTTCATGAAGGGGATAGTATCCTCAGTTCAGCAGACACTGGACATTTCCTTCAAACCTCAGACAGCATTGCAGGTCCTGAGCAGGACAGTGATCAAGGAACGTGACAGAGCCATGGCAGTGGGAACTGGCATACAAAAGAAATACTTTGGAGAGGGTTTGAGTGGCTAGAACTTTCCATTGCTTTCTGACAGCCTGGAGACTGAGGTTCAGATCCAAAATCCAGTCCAGGACTCCTGGACCGTTATGTTGGTGAGTGTAGGACATCCCTATGCACAACTGAGAGTGGGGGACACCAACCCCTCCAGCCCTGCCTCTGGCCCTGTAGCTGTTAAAAGCCCTGTGGACTTGTTTCCCATGGAAAACCACTGGTTTGCTCTTGGGGCAGTGGTAGTAAAAGCCAGCAGCTGCCACACAACACCTTCCTGTGCAGGGGATTAGAAACATTAGGGATGCTCAGTGCTTCCTATGGGAAGATACGTGATTCTTTCTCCCATGGTGCGTACTCAGTGATGACTTCCAGGCCTGAGAGAGGCCTAAAATGCCTATTGCTCTTGAGAATAGTGGCCCACTCTTATTGGCTACTCACCACCAGAGCAATAGCAATGGCTTTGACACCTTTGGGTCCTAGACCATGGTGGTTCAGGTTTATATAAGGCTTGTCCAAGTTCTGAATGAAGTATGACACAGGTATCACCTCCAACAGCCTGCATGCTTCCAAGTACAGCTCTGCACCAGTAGTGTCCACAAAGGCCTTCTCAGGACCTACAGAAAAACAGAATGTTGGTGAGTGCTGCATTTAGTGTCCTCCTTCCTCTTTTGAATAAATTAATAAAATGAAGCAACACTATGTGACAGCAGTAGGTTTTTACTGTTGAAGGGTTATTGTCCTCTGGTTTGCCCCATCCCTTTATCCCAAACCTCCAAGAGTTAATGTATCCTTCTTGCTTCTCCATTTGGCATCTGGTGGCTTGCTGCAGCTTCTCACCAGTCTGCAATGTGACTAAACCTTTCTTAGTGTAACTGAGAATTGTTTACATCAGGCAAAACCATTTTTTTTTAATAATCTTAATTGAAGCACACAGCTGATCTTGCCAGCAGAGCTAGGGCAGCTCAGAACATTTTGGCTGACAACCAGCAGAAAGAATCCCAGCACTCTCATCCTGGCCACTGGGTGTTGTTGACACAGCTGCAAGGAGACATATCGGAGCAGCTGGCGGCTGTATTCCCACAAAACCTGTCATTTGGAATTCCTTCATCAGACCCCATACTTAAAGCTCATATTTCTCCTTGTTGTTATATGCATTCAGTGGTCTGACCTCAAGACAAATTCCCCTCTCATCAAAGCCATTTCCCAGTTCAATCCAAGGCCTCTAACAAAACAGTCTTTTGTTTTTGAATTCTCATGGTTTTTGGTTGTCCTTCCATTTGTAACAAGTTTAGAAGTTCTCATCCTAAGTTATGGACAGATCCTACCGTTACAAAAGTGACTTTTGGCAAGACTTGTTTAGTCAGGGGACTGCCTTCAAAACCATGAAAAAGCCTAGGGCAGTTGTGGCAAACCCATGGTACACAGACCACAGTTGTATTTAGTGTTTCATCAGGAGCACACAAACAGGGGCTCAGTCCCATTCCTGATTTCAGCTCCTGCTGCCCAGGGCTGTTCTGGGAGTGTTGGTTATTAAGGACTAGAGGGGAGGAGAAGGAACAAAGGAATAACCATGGTGGATAGAAAGCAGTCGAAGAAAGATGCTTAACATCAGATGGAGAGCTCTTAGAGGGAAATTCCTTCACTCCCTCAGCCCCCAAGAGCCTTTATCAATGGCCAGATCATGTGTGGCTGCCAGGACCCTGGCAGGGTTGTGCCCTCTGTCTCCATTGTGGATACCTAGCAGTTGGTAGGTATAGCTGTGACTGTAAGGGAATGACTAGGAAGGGCAGATGGTCAGAAAACATTCACCTTCAGTCTCTAGGTCACTGTCAGAGCCCTGTGTGGCCTTCTCTGCTGAGATGTCAGCCAGTGGCACAGGCTCCGGAGACTCGCTGATTTCGGACAGCTCTTCGTTCTGGTCTGTCATGAGAGCAAACAGATTCATCTTCTCACTGCAAGCCCAGAAGAGATGTGGCTCCCTGGATGCGTCAGACCTCCCCACTCCTCTCACTGGCGGCCGCTCCCCTCTTCAGCAAGGTGCAGGTGCACTCCTTCCCCAGCCCTGCTGCGTGCCCACCACCCCC
>VWZY01012237.1:508246-527078 GCA_013399075.1 Chloroceryle aenea | reverse complement strand
GTGGGGGACTGGGTCTGTTGCCGGGGCGGGGGGGGCACCTGTGCCGGCCGGGGCTTGCTCAGCCCCGGGGCAGCGCGGGGCCGGGCGTCTGAGGCAGCAGGTGGCGGCTGTTGTGCTACGGTGGCAGATGGCGGGCTGCGGGGGGGCCCGAGCCTCCTGTCCCGGGCCTGGAGACCTTTGGAGATCATGGGCTGCTCTGAGATCTACGACACTCACCAGGGGTCTGCGGGTGACCCACAGATGGACCCTTGTTTTGTGTGCATCAGTATTTCAGTTAGTTTCCTAGGTGCTGCTGCTCCTTAGCAGCCCCTGCTGACAGCTGATGTAAAGCCACCCTCCTGCCAGAACCAGTCCCCTGGCCTGTAGCAGCCACTGGCTGTGGTCACAGTGAGCAGCTGGCGGACTCCTCTCAAATCCAGCTCCTCTACTGTAGTTACAGGCTCACAAAACAACTGTGCCTGAGCACTGGCGTGTGAAGACATTACCTGGCTGCATTGATGTTTTCGATGTTCATGAACATTATTACAAAACTGTGGAGAGGAGTATGATTCTTGAAGCTCCATTTCTGATGCGTACAGAAAGCTTTGATGTGAACGATACAATAAAAGCATACATGGATGTTGCTGACTCCTGTATGTTACTGCTCTGGCTGACTGCCTATCACAGGGATACAGTAGAGAAAAAGGGATTTGTAGACAGCAGAATTTGCTAGACAGCAGTGGGGACTGATGTCTGCAGAATTCATAGCAAAATGTAAGTGCTGTCATCCCTTATGCAGGCACAAGTGAAAAGAGTTCCTGTCTCTCTACCCGACCGATATTAGTATATTCAAGTGGGATATTAACAGCAGGAGTTTTTTTTACCACAGGTATCAGTCATCAAGTGATCTGTAATTCTTACTAGGTGCCTTCTGTGCATGTGTTTTCTCTAGTGAGGCTGTTAACAACATGGTTCTACAACATGTTCCTGTGATGTGTTTGATCCTCTTAGCTGAGCACTACTTTGTTACACAGTCCTTGGAAAGAAACTTGCTCCAAGTGGTGATCTACAAGAGCTTGGCTTCTTAGCCCATCACCTAACTTCTGCAGACTGCTTTACGCATGGTGCTGAGTGCTGATCATTTCCACAGGCCTTTAGCCTGTCTGACTGTCTGGCACTGCGTACGTTAGAACTGTATTCCCTAGAGCTGGTAAAGCCATTGCCATCCCATACAGTTTCAGTGACTGTGGCTAACGGAACCAGAACTGGACTGCGGACTGGTGCTCGGGAGGAGTCAGGGTAGGTTAGTAAGGCTGGAACTGTTGTTCTTCGGAGAAGTCATTTGTTCTGGTTGCTGTACAGAATGGTTGTTTTGCACAGAGTTACAGCAAATACATAGGAGAAAGGAAATCCTTTCTCAGTTGCTGTTTTCATCTCTCTGACCTCAATTTTGTTTGTTTTTAAATGGCAGATGCTTTCTTTACCTGTCGAAAGAATGTGCTTCTGGCGAAGAGCACGCCCACCCAGATAGAGGACGTTTTTGCTGCAGCTAGAGGAAGGTCGGTCCCAGAAGAGCAAGAAGCCCTTCTCCAGCAGTGGCTGGAGGAAGGAGCAGGGAATTTGCCAGCCAGGGAGAGCTCTCCAGCAGCGGGAAGAGTGTCAGTTAAGCTCACTAGTGACTGGTTGGAAGGTTCAGAGATATTGATGACTAGCCTCAGTGACCTGAATTCAGCTCCAGAAGTCACCCAGTGTGCTGGTCAGCAGCTCACAGAGCTACACGCTTTGTCTTCTTCGGAACCTCAAGACCAAGCAGTGACTGAACTGACAAAGCTGGCAGCAGAGGAAGCAGTGGCTGTAGCAGGCAGTGCCCCTGTGGCAGCTGCAGTGCCACAGGCAGATCACCAGCTAGCTGGCTGTGCTGCTGTGGGTGCAGAAGTGCTGAATGAAGACCCAGCTGTGCTGGCCTGGTGTTTAGCACAGGATGCAGACACTGTGCCAACGGAGCCCCCAGCCTGGCCCGTTCGAGATACGGTACAACTCTGTCCTCTCCCAACAGAGGTACCCTACCATGGTCAGTAGTAACAGCTCAAGCTAATGTTTGGTTTGGGATTTGTGTTTGCAGTGAATATGGCCAGGCCACTGTGTCTGGGCTTGGCTGTCACTGAGACACTGATTTTATCTGTCCATGCAGAATTGACAGGGTCTGCCTGTGAAAACTATGAAATGAGATTCTGCTGGGGGAGGGCTGGTCACAGGTCATAGACCATTTGGTTCAAACATCAGTATATGTTCATTTCCCAGGAACTGTTCCCAAGTGCTGGCTTTATGTTATAAAAAAGCACCCAAAAGCTGGTCGAGTGTTTCAGTATGTGTAACTCTGGTCCTGTGTTATGTCATCCCTTTGCCAACTATCCAAAGGCACCTGAAAAACAGCGTGGGTAAGGGTTTGCTCAGAGGCTAGAACACCTTAACTTAGAGAATGACAGGAGCAATTTTCTGTGTCTCAGGGGAACAGGAGTATCAGCAGGGTACCCAGCATGGCTGTAACTTGGCATTTTGTTTCTTGCATATAGAGATTTTGTGGAGAGACTGGGAGGATCTTTCTGTCCAGCCCTCTGTACAAGAGCAGGTCTCAGAAAACAGTTCTCTCTTTGAATTTCGAGTCATGTCTTACAACATCCTTGCCCAGGACTTGGTGGAGCAGGGCCTTGATCTCTATCTACACTGTCATCCAGACATCTTGAACTGGAGCTACCGCCTTCCAAACCTTCTGCAGGAGATCCAGCACTGGGATCCTGATGTGAGTATGACTGAGCCCTTCCCACATCACTGTGACCAGAATTTGAATTGCTGGTTTGATCTAACAGCACACAAAGAAAAGGGGGAGGGGGGGAAACAACCCCCAAACCAAAATATGGTGAGGGCAAGTCCTAGAAAGATACTGCCAGCTTGATGACTGAACACTGATGCCTCCGAGAGTGCTCGAGGCCTTGTGTGTAGCTCTTTTTGCTTGATTGTGTTACTGTAGAAACCAGCCATACTTGGATAGCAGGCCTTAACTTCTGTAAACAGCAGAAGTAGATGAAGAAGAGATAATTGTGTTTGGGGAGGAAAGGACCAGGTTTATAAGGCAGCACAGGAGGGGAACCAGTGTAGAAGAGGACTTTCTATGTTCCTTGAGTCCTCTCTGTTTGATGAGGGATCTTCTGCCTTCTCTCTGGAAAGGTGAATGATAACCTAATGTCTCTGAGAAAGCTTCTGCTCTTTGTTTGGGAAGTACAGAACAGAGCTGCAGTGATGCCCTTTCTGGTTGCAGGGTTGCTATGTGAGTGTGCTTTTCTGCTTGCTTCCTTCCCCAAAACAAGGTAACTGGTGGAGCGAGTGAGGTCTCTGCCTTCCTTCCAGGTCCTGTGTCTCCAGGAAGTGCAAGAGAACCATTACTGGGAGCAGCTGGAACCGACATTCAAGGAGATGGGTATGTCCTGCTTCTGCGTGCCTGTAGTTCCAGCTCACGGGACTGCCCAAATAGTGCTTCCTGCTTAATGCCTTCAAAGCTCTCAGTCTTAAGAGAGCTCCTCCTGTGTGTCAGGTGGCTGCTGGCCCTGCTTCCTTCTCAGCTGTCTGCCTGGACCTTTACCCTGTCTTTTGAAATTGACCTGGCTCGGAGTTGACAGACCAGAGTAGCAAAACTAAAGAGGGTCCTAGAAAGACAAGAGAGAAAATACCCTCAGTTATAAACTGTGGACTGTGGCGACCAGAACAGAGTTTGGTATAATGCTGTATCCAGATGCAGTGGGAACACCTTCTGCTACACAGACCTGCTGAACTCCCCAGCTAATGGGGGAGCCTGAGGCAGTAACTGGATAAATCTTTTGATGGGTGATGGTTTCTTTTCAGGCTTTGCATGCTTCTATAAACGGAGAACGGGGGCGAAGACAGATGGCTGTGCAGTGTGCTATAAGCACAGCAGGTTCCAGCTGATCAGCCTCAGCCCTGTGGAATACTTCCGGCCCGGTCTGGACGTCCTCAATCGGGATAATGTGGGCTTGGTACTGCTGCTACAGCCTCTGCTCCCTGGGGGCCTAGACCTGAAGGCAGTCAGTCCTTTGTGCGTGGCCAACACTCACGTGTTGTTCAATCCCCGTCGAGGAGATATCAAACTGGCCCAGATGGCCTTGCTTCTAGCAGAGATCGACAAGATTGCAAAAACTACTGAAGGCAGCTACTACCCCATCATCTTGTGTGGAGACCTGAACTCTGTACCTGATTCTCCCCTCTATAAATTCATCCGGAACGGTGAACTCTCCTACCATGGGCTGCCAGCTTGGAAGGTAGGTGCCAGCCAGAGCTGGGATTGCTTAGCTCTTTATGGCATGATGCTAGAGAAGTGCACGCCTGGATTCTTTTTCTCATGAGGAAACAGTCCCAGTACTGAATTCAGCAGTCTTCTCCAGTGCCTCCAGAACTGCTGGGGAATGAAGTGGACAAATGCATGTGTCTTGTTTTCACCACTGCTCTTTTGCTTTACTCTTGATGCAGACCAGTGACAGAAGACCACTTAATTTCAGGTCCTGGTTCTCCCTTGCTATGGGATTTTTGTGTCTGGGTGACTGAAAGTGTAGGGGAATACAAATCCACCAAGACTTACTAAGATTTTTACATGGATGCTTGATCTGAAAACTGTTTGGAATGGGCATCTATGCTGGAGTCTCTGGTGGTCACCCTTTACTGTGTATCCATGATCAAATGTGCCATTGGCTTTCAAGCTAATCACTGGTTCACTAATAGATACCTGCAAGGTATCTAGTCAGGTGACTTCTGTCTAACTGTATCTGTCCCCACAGCTGAAAGTTTATCATGTCTGCATCATATTCTGAATAGTTCAGTTCATGCCTGTGGGGGCATTCTCCTGTCTTGCTCTTGACCAGTGTATGTGTGTACATCATCTGGAGCTTGCACAAGTTATGCTTTGTGTTGTTGATGTTTCCGCTTCCGTTTCCGGCCCCCTTGCAGGTGTCTGGTCAGGAGGACTTTTCCCAGCAGCTGTATTCCCGGAAGCTGCTGGCCCCACTGTGGCCAGGCTCACTGGGTGTAACAGACAACTGCCAGTATGTCACCTTCTGCCAACCAAAGAACCCAGGTGAGCTCCAGTGTGGACTGAGAACATGAATTTGCTGATGATGGACAGTTTGTGGGCCTTGCTGTCTCTCTGGGTAGCTTGGACATGTACTGCATGAGGCACTCAGGAAAGGGTTCTCTTCTTCTATACGTTTCCTTGGTATATGAATTGAACCTATTTTTTCTGGAGTCTATTGCTGTAGTCCAGTTTCTGCCATGTTCTTTCTCTACATGACCTTTAAAGGTTTCCAACCCAAAACATGCTCTGGTTCTATATTCCCAGGCTTGTGCTTCTGTGCAGTTGTAAACTGCTTTCAGCTGCTGTTTGTGGGAGTGGTTTTGGGCAGTATTTGCACACTGCTATTAGGAAATCATTCCAAAAAGCCCAGTTACAGTCATCACTGTTCTTTACTGTTCTTAGGGAGGATTAAAAAAGCAGCAGCCCACACTAAATAGCTTTTGTGGGAAACTTGAATGTAGAACTTGTATTCAACCCTATCTTCAGAGAGTTTGTTTTTTCCTTTTTTTTGGCAGGTATTTCCTTGTGTTGCACACTAACCCATCTGCTTAAAACTCCCTTGAACTTGTGGTGTCTCTGAGGGGGTATTCTTAGCTTGTCTCATGAAGGTGCTGACTGTGACCATTGCATTGGCTAAAGGGATAGCAGTAGCTGTGCTCTGTCCATCCACATTTACACCTCTGTTCCGTTCCACATTTTGGTTATTAAGTGATTCCCATTCTCATGGTGTCAAGAGTGTTTGGGCACAGAAACCTCTCTCAATCTTAAGAGGTCTAAAGAATATGCAGGTGTTCCGTGTAGATGTGACTGCTGCAGTTATTTTCTTCTTTTAACTTGTGTTTTTCTCTGCAGGTAGACGCAAGTACAGCCGGGGCTTCCTGCTCCAGTTCCGTTTCTGCGAGGCTGCCTGTGAACGGCCACCGCAGCTGGTGCTCCTGGAGGGTGTGACAGATGCTAAACCAGGTATAAAGGGGACTTCTCAGCTTGTGACATTCCTAGCTTGATTCTGATGAAAATGTGAGGTGGAGGTAAAGCTTGGTGAGAAAAAGTGAAGGCAGAAGGCTGCTTTCTGTGGCAGTGTGATTACTAATAAACTCCACGAGAGCTCAGAGGAGTGCAGTCTTACCACCCTTGTACACCCTGACTGTGTTCCTTGAGATGCACTGACAATCAGCTTCTTTTGGAGGCTGCTTATTATAAAGAGAAATATATGAGTGTGTATATATATATTTTTTTTTTTCCCTCCTGCTTCAAGATTTTTGTTGGGGAGAACAAACTTGAAGTCACACCTAATGTCACAATGGCCACAGCACAGATGTCTGGATGCTGGTACCTGGTAGACACTGCCTCACCTCTGGGCTTTGTGTCATGGCTGTTTCTGCTCCCTCCATTTCTGTTCTGCCTTTCTGGACACACTTTGAGGGAGCTGTAAGCTAAGGCAAATGAAATTTCTTTGAGAGCAAAGGTTGAAATACCCTGAGATTTGATAATATTAAATGCTTTAAGGGCATGTCCTTAGCAGGACAGAATATGATTCTTCTGTTGTTTGCACTGATCTTCTCTCAGGATATTCCTGTTAGTCTTAGAGCTGGGGTTTCTTCTGAGTATTCTTCTTCCAGGTGACTGTGACTGGAAGCTATATGCTCTTCTTGGGCAAAAAGATTTGTTTGGTCTCAGTGGAAGCTTCTCAGACTTGGGAAGAGCAGCCTGTTCCAGGATTTGTACAGGTCTGGCTGTAATCTCTTTGCTTCCCTGCAGACCGCCCTGCACACTGGCCCAAGCCCGCTGCCATGGTGAAAGACCCCGATCCCCAGCCATCTGTCCCAAGGTAATTTGGTGCACCTTCAATGACCCCACTCTTCAAGCCCAGTCTCATTTTCCTGAGCACTGAAAATACGTCTGAAATAAATGTGAGGGTGGGAGAGAGTGAGGAGGGCTGTCTGGAAGAGCCGGATCCACTCCGGGTTGTCCTAGCAGCTGGGCACTGTTCTGCCAACGTTGTGCTGGTGAAGTCAAGAATGAAGGGTGTAGACAGGACTGGGTATTGGAGGCAAAGGAAGTTCACAGTCTGTTTTGTCTCTGATGTAAGTGAAATCAGTAATTCTGAAAGACTGTCTTTTTTGTGGTCAGAAAATCCACCTTCAGCTGTGACCCCAGGACTGAACACTGCATCGTTCTCTTTCCCTCTTCAGTAAACGGTGGTTGTTCATGTGCAGGTCTTCAGGCATTATCCAGCATGGCCTCAACCTGACCTCTGTCTACAGCCACTTCCTGCCACAGAGGGGACGCCCAGAGGTCACAACGATGCCTATGGGGCTTGGAACCACCGTTGATTATATCTTCTACTCAGCAGAGCCTGTGAAGAATGGGAACAGGGGGGGTGAGTGTGGCAGCATACTGCAGAGGGCTGTGAGGCATGCCAGAATGTAGCTCAGTGTTGGGCAGTGCATTTTGTTAAGCTGAGGTGGATCTATGGGATGTGACTTTGACTGAAATGATCACAAAGTGGAAGCAATGATTGCTCAGGTACCATGAGAAGACACTGTTTATCTTTGCTGTGGAAAAAGTGAAGCTGCTTAGCTTAGATTCACTAAGACTTTTGAGGAAACTGGAATGGAGTGGATTCTGTTCTTCTGTGTTCTACAGGTAAGTATCTTACCTGTGCTCCTGGTAACAGGCAGTGCTTGGGCTTCTTGTCTGACTGAGACCACACACTGGCCTCGGAAGGTGGTGACTTTGGTTAACTTAAAATGACACCCCCTCTGGCTGCTTGAAACAGGAGTTATACTGGTGAAAGACAGTGTGTAAAGGCATCCAGGAACTGTCTCTGAGCTGGTTTTAATCATGTCACAATCAGCTTTGGGAAGTAGATTCAGAACAGAAAGATAAATTCCTCCTCAGGAGAGAATCTGAAGCTGTTGTTAGGACTTAGAACTGTGAAAGGAACTTCCCATGTAAGCATCTGCCTGGTGAATTTCATAACTGTTTGGTTCCTGTGCCTGCAAGTATATGGAACCATTGAACACAGTATTACAGGCTGCTCACTGCTTTCAGATCTGGGCTCAAAGATGCACGCAGTGTTTGTGCAGGCTGTCTTTGTTCATTAGGGAGAGAATGGGGAAGCATTGACAACCATCCCTCTGCAGGTGTCTAGAGTTAATCTGCAGCACCAGTCTCTGACTGACGTTTCTTTCCATTGTCTTTGCCAGGTCGCAGGCTGTACCAGGACGGAGCCCTGAAGCTGCTTGGCCGCCTTTCCCTCCTTTCTGAAGATGTCCTGTTGCTGGCAAATGGCTTACCAAACCCTTTTTATTCATCTGATCATCTCTGCCTGCTGGCTAGCTTTGGCTTGGAGATCTCCAGCCTCAGAGAGGGTTAGTGTTGGTTCCCTTTCCCTAGAGAAAAGCTGTTCTGAATAGGGCAGGTGATGCTCTGGATTGCACAGCCTGCTTGCATGGAAACTCTTTTCCTTGTCGTGCCCTTTCTCCCCTCACGTGCTCATGAAAAGCAGCAGTTGGAGAGTTGCAGGTGCTTTTTGCATTGGTATTTTGTGGGTCTCTGCAAGGCTGAGCTGTGCTCCCAGTGGCCTTCCAGATGTATTCAGGCATTACCATATCTCAAAGGCATCCTTGTTCTGCTGCTTTGTTCAGCAGCAGTTTTAATGTTGCGGGAACCAATGTAACCCATATTTATTTGTCCCCGTGTGAGAGCTTCAAGGAACTGGGCAAAAGAAAGGTAACACTGCCTACTTGTTAGTTAATTGGTACCAGGGAGCAGGGGCTGTATGCACCGATATTCTTTCATGCCAAGATGATGGTTCTTTTAATTTCTCAGTGATAGTTTATAAAGTATGATCTTTCCATGACTACTTGTTGTGTTGACTCTGCTAACTGCTTGGTAATGGCTTTTACTTAATCATGTGTAAGGGCTGCCTTGCTGGCAGAAGGGTTGTGGAGTTGCAACAGCTTCTACAAGAAGCTGCTTGTTGTGACTAATGGACCAGGGAATGGGATTGCCAAGAATGGAGTCAGGGGTTCTGTAGAGCCATCCACAGGACCTGTAGAACTGCAGCAAAAGCCTGGATGCTTTGGGGAAGGCTTCCTTCTTTTCTGTCAGTCTCAGTGGTACCTACTTTGGCACGTGTAGGAGAAATATTGACAATACTCTCAGTGAATATGAAGCAGAAAAAAATCATCCTGGGAGGCATGAGAACCCCAGAAGGCTATACCTCAGAGAGGTCCTAAGAGGTGAAAATGGAAGGCATATGAGACATCAAATAGAAGAGCTGATACTCATCACTTGCCTGCTCTTTCTCTGTGCCCTCCCTACTCAGTTCAGCCTGCCAAGGGGCAGAGAGCCAACCTGCAGCATCCTTCTGAGCCAGACTGAAGTTCAGGCTACTGCCTTCTTCTGGAGCCAGCCCTGTTTAGGAAGGTACAACCTCTAGGACTGACTGTGGTCCCTTGATGGGCATTTGGAGGGAGGGGAAGGCTCTCTAACCTGGAGCATACTGTCACTTGCTTGGATCCCAGTGTACCTTTGGTGTCCTGTCAGTGTACTTCTGTCAGTACTGGCTTGGCCAGTAAAAAAACCANCAGTAGAACTGTATCTGCTCCTAGGGCAGGTTCCTCACTTTGGCCTGACATTTGGTGCTCAGCTTTTCTGTGAGAGATGAGAGCAGTACTGGCAGAAACATCAATCTTCTGTTCACAAATGAGGCAGAAAAGCCTGGTTCCACGTCAGGTTTTTGTGACAGTGTACAAGGAGACTTAAGTATTGTTCTCTTTTCCTGGGTTATAATGGGGGACTTTGATATTTTATATTTTACCTCATTTATTCAAAAGTAAATTTTTTCTAATCCAAGAAAAAAAATAGATTGTTTTCCTGGTGGCTGAACCCTCTGAGGACTTCCTGTATAAGACTTTGCTGGCTGGGATGTGAAAGGGGAAGACAAATCAGCTACACAAGATAGTAGTAATGAGGGTTGAAGGGAGGGAAGAAGTGGGCCTAGCTGTTGTCTCCAGCATATCCAGGGGTGGCTTATTTGGCATTGGGCTTGTCTTGCAGAATGGTTTGCATTCAGGAACCCTTCCCCTCCTCCCAGAGAAAGTAACTACTGCTGATCTTCTACAACTCACTTCTGTAAACTGTACAGGAGCAAGGGAGGTGTGTGCAGGACTGTGGTGTGTGACCATGTGGGTGTGTAAGGACTGTGTATCCCTTTCCTGCCCCTGTCAGATGGTGTGGGATTTGCCTGGTGATGTGTGGATGGATTTTGCTACCCCAGCTCGGGTAACACAGGAGTCTGTATCAGTGAACAGCAGTCTGAGGGTAAGTTTGCAGCTTTGTTTGCCTTTAGCTTCACAGGTAATGGTTCTGGTGTGGCCCTGGTGTTTGTACACGGGGAGGGATGCAGAGCTGTGTGTATGGCTCTGTTTATCTGCCAGTAGCACTAATTTCTGCAGGTATTCATATACTAAATTTGTAATTGATTTTCTTTGTAAAGGGAGTGGAGGAAAGGGAAATTGGTGAACTGGAGAGCTTTATTTCTGCCAGGATTGAAAAGAAGTTGCCAGAAAACAGTCTGGTTGCCCATAACTCCCACCAGCTGGTTACACTGTAATAGGAAACCTGGAATTAACTAAAGGTTTATAAACAACCAACTAAAAGCAAACCAAAAACTACTGTGACACAGGAGCTGGCACTTAGAGCTTTGGCTGTCTGCCTGCATTGATTGCTGCCTGGGTCTGAGGGTCAGTGAGGGCTGTGTGTGTCTGGTTCAGGTAGCCCTGCAGCTGTGAGACCCATGGGCTGTGCACCATACACCATCAGATGAACTGGTTGCCCCTGCACTGGCTGAAGCACCCTGCTGGTCCTGTGATGTAACTGGGCACAGGAGCTGTGCTTCAACAGCACAACTGCTTCTGACATTTCATTTGAACTAAAGCCTTTTCTTTTGGGTTACTTGCACGTGGCATCTCTGAGGGAGGTTTTAAGGTTCCAGCTATATTTTGTTGGAAAACCCAGTGTTCCCAGGCCAAGCTAATGCTTTCTCTTTTGATACATGAAATCATTTGGTATGAGGTTGGAATGTCAGTTGTTGAACACTGGGTATGGAGTCGTGTATGGATATGGGGAAACCCCAGGGCAATGCCTTCAAGTCCTCTGAATTTCTGAAGCTTAGAGGGACCTGCAGCTCCCGAAGCCCCGGCTGATAGGTGCTTCCTTGGGCTTTCATAGGTGAAGTACTGCAGAAATGCAGGACTGTTGCTAGAGCCTGCACACAGACACACAAAGGTGGGGTTGAAGATGAAGGGTTGATTGCTGTGGTTGTTTTGCCCACTCTCCCTGAAGCTCTGGCATAGGCCCCTACAGAGTTGGCTTGTTTCAGGAAAGAAAAAACCCCACTTATGTTCTGGAGTAATTTGGAATTAACTTCAGTTGTATCTGGAGACCTGTGAATGCCTCTGGCTGTGGGGAACTAAATGAGAAGTTTGGAGGTGGGGTTGGTGGAAAGAGTCCCTACCTCTAAAATAGCAACTAATCTCTAGTAGTTGTGAGAAAATACCACGTTCTGTGATGGCTTAAGAATAGCACGTAGTGATGTAATAAGAGGCTGTGGTAATGAGCAACTTGTGGGTCACAGAAGTAAGATTCCAGATTTATCTTTTAACACTGTTTCCTGACCTAAATGCATGACTAGTTGTCATTAGCACAGCTTTCTGTTCATTACAGAGGGTTCTGTGAATGATTGTGAAAGTGGAATGACAGGAATATCTGCTGTATCCAGAAAGGGAAGGTATCATGGAGGCAGGGTCATTACATCATCGTAGTCGTGATGTATTGCTTAGGGAGATGGGTGCTGAGGGGAGGAGATGCCAGAGACCACTGGCAGTGTGTGGACATTCCCTGTTATTAGTCTCCTGAGCTCCAGGAGCATGCAGCTGTAGAGGCAAACACCTATTTGACAAAGTGTCTTTGCTAGACCACAGCTTTGATTGCAGTGCAGCTGCTGGGCTGTATTTGGTTATGCTACTTAGAGAGAAGTTGGACTTTGTTAAGTTTCTCAGAGTTTTAAGTTCATCACTTCAGGAGGATGCCCTTTATAATCAGTTTTCCCAATTACATGGGATGGTAAACAGTGTAATTGCTCTAGTTTCTTTCCTTTTCTTTATAAATGAAACTTGGCTGCTGCGTGAGGTCGTCTTCATGCCTTCTCCTTATGAGGTATCTGCAGCAGCTGTTTTCCCACGACTGCCATATCCAGTTATCTTTCTGAGTTACTGAAGTTTAAGGTTTTTTTTCTGCAGCTGTATTTCTTCAGTTAAAAGCTATGGGTGAAATTCCTTAGGGTGAAGTATTGTAAACTCAACAATTAAATAGCATCAAGCCATAAGATAGTGGGTTCCCTGACTCCTGAAGAGATACGTGGGAGGGGTGGGAGCTCTGAAACCAACACTTAGATGGAAATAACTCTTGTTATATAAAATGAACAAAAAAAAGCTTAAGATTCATCATTACTGCCCTGTATGCCACCTGCTTTGTGAAGCATGGGAGAACTGAAATACACTCTGCCTTAGTTCCTCTTCTCTGAGGAGGCTCTAAGAACATTTCAGCATGGCAGAGAGAGTCTCGTTAAGAGCAGATCGAGGTCTGTGTCCTGTGTCCTGCTCCTAATGGTATGTGAGAGGGGTATTTGCAAACAGTCTGCAAAGCAGAGTTTTGCTGCAGTGCAATTCTCCTCCATTGCCAGCTCTCCAGTAGTGAATGTTTGGTGGCTGTACGATCAGGAATTTGCAGACGTAGCCATGGTTGATCCAGTGGCAGCTGAAGCCTTTGGTGGCTCATCTAAAGGAGCCCACAGGCCTTAGTGGGGAACCATTTCCTCTCGGTAGGCTTCCTGCTGTGTGGTCATTGACTTGCTGGCCCTGACCTGCTCCGTGCCAGAGTGCAGCTGCCTGGCCTGTAGTGCTTTCCCCAGCACCCTCTCCCTGCGCGAGCGCTGCCCTTGAGTGTCCTGTGTCATGTTCCAAAATACTGGGTTTCTGTGGAGAGCTGGCCTGTGGGGATCCCCAGGTGACTGGGGCATGCCTCGGGTGTCCTCCTTCTGCCAGCTCTGCAAATTGGCTGCTTCTGACGAGGCAACTTCTCTTCCAGCTTCCACTGGAAAGGTCATTCTAGACTTGCAGCTCTTTTTCCTTTATTATGAGATTTACTGCATTTATTTCAGATCTAGACTGCCCATTCTTCTGCTGTAAGGGAGCAGGACTGCTGCACAGTAGAGCTGGAAGTTTTCTCTAAACTTTGGTTAGAGAAATGCAGCAGCTTTGGAGGTGCTGTGGTGGCAAATGGCAGTAGGAGTAGAGTAGATGCTGGCATGTGCTGCAGTACACCACGCATTTGTTCCATCCAGTCTTGCCTTCTATACACAAAACTGACTTGACTTCAAGCCATGGCAGTGTTGTTTAGTTTTTTCTCTTTTGTTTATGGATGGAAAGCCTCTTAGAGCAGTCCTAAGTTTATTCAGCTAGTGGCCACTTTTAGGAGCTGCACCCTAAACTGGGGTACATGAATGCAGTGGTTCTAAAGCTATTCCCCATGTCCCTTGTGTCTCCAGTGAGGCTGGAGATTCGATGGCAGTCACTCTTTGTGGCAGTGATAAAAATAAAAATATAATCCAGGAAAGCCAACTCAGCTGAGTTAACTGGAGCCTGTTAGAGCATCAAGTTTGCAGGTTTTTTTATTACTGCTCCACTGAGTTGTTTAGCCTTTCACAGTAAAGGTTTTTCACTACTGTCCAAGTAGCCTAATCTCTTAACTGGCTCAAAAACCTAGCATTGCAGAAATTACCAGTAGCAGGGAGAAAGCCTGATCTAAGAGGGAGCAGAAAGGCTTACTTTTAATTTTAGCTGTGGCCAAGTCACTGTTTTGCCATCCTTACCCGGGGGTCTATCAGTCTCCCTGACCCACACACCTGATTTTTAGGAAAATCTGCAAGATATGGGGCAGAGTGTATTTTCAAGCAAGCATCTGAACTAGAAGTTTGTAGAAGTCACAACCATTTTCATCTTTTTTGGCTAATCTTATTAATCTTGAAGTGTTTAATAGGAGAGCAAGAAGCCTTCAGCTGCTGCTGAAGCCAATTGTGATGTCCTGGGCTTGAGCACAGGTCATGCAGGTTTATGAAGTGGTGACTTTCTTCTTTTGTGTCTTCATACCATCTGCCAGGTGCAGTGCAGCTAGCTCCCCTCAGGGCAGAAATTCTTCATGTCATTAACTCAGCCAAGAGGGACCATTGCATGTGCCATTCTCTTTGGAGTAACAGTCTAGGGGATGTTTATTCCATTCCTCAACATGCTGCAGGCTTGCCCACTCCTGGCCCTGGTCCCCACTATTACTCATTTCCCTAGAGAGAAAGGAGTATGTTATGCCTGAAAGATGATAGCCTGAATAAAGTTGGATTGCCCTTGCAGGGGAAGTGCACTGAATCTTGCAGCTGAGTGTCCTTTATTAACCCAGCATTTGTCTTGGGAAGTCCTGGTGAGGTCATTAGACTGGAAGGCTGCTAACTACAGACCTTAAGCAGAATTGCTTTTCAGGCCAGGAAGGGAGACTGGATGTGTGCTGAAGAGTAGAGCAGTGCCAGCAGAGGCTCCTGTTAACCCTTTGAGTATTGTTTCAACACTGAAATTTCTGTTGCTGTATCCACTGAATGATATTTTTTTTCCCATCCAGCCTGACCGATGGCAGTTTGAGGAAGAGATGAGTTTTAGCCACAGACATGCTTCATACTCTCCGGCAGCTGCCCGTGTGTGTACAGACACACTCACCCCTTCAGATGGCTGAGAGAGAATGAGGGCTCTTCCATGTCCATAGTGTTGTAAGTACAGGGCAGCTCTGCATCATCTGCCTGATACCATCACTTAAGGCTGTGCCTTTGATTTCTCATCTGACTGATAACAGGTAGATTTAAATTGGAAAAGAAAGACAGTACAGATGTCTTGTGGATTTTTTTTTTTGCACAAGCTGAGAACAGTACAGAGGGCATTTTATTGTCTTAAGTGTCAAAGGAAGCAGGAAAAGAAGTTATCAACATGAGGCCTATGGGAAGTGCAGTAACAACTAAATCTAAATACAAGTTCTGTGTTGGCTACATAAGAACACAGAACCACACTGATTAATTACAAAAAGACACATGTGATACTGTTCTTAAAGAAAGAAACCTTCCATTTCTTAGTTCTGAGCTGTACCAGTGATAAAGATGTAAATGATTTCGGAGCACCCTATCAGTGCTAGAGTAAAATACTGATGTGCATGGAAGGGGACCCCTCTGGTCCCACTAGCACCATCTCAACCCTGACCTGAAGGGCAACTCTGCTCTGCAGAGATTACAAGTGATTCAGTAGCCTTCTGCACCTAAGCTGAGTTACTCTCGAGCAGGTAGGGCCAGGGCACCCCTGAAGAGGAGTGGTTGTGATACAAGTAAACGCCTGCTCAGAGAAAAGACAAAAATATTAAATTCCCTAAGTAGTTCAGCTTGGCTGTAGAGCAACCATCTGTAATGCAGGACTTACTGCTGACAGGACAGCAGTGCAAGAGCACTGGAATATGGGGTGGTATTTCAGCCAGACTCGCACACACACCACACATGGGGTACAGGGCACTTCCTACTTAGATCTGGTGCCTGATCATCGGGAACACTTGAAATACTTGACTGAGAAGGAGCAGGTGGCTAAGCAGCCACTTGAAGTGATTAGCCTGAGCCTTGAGCACAGTCAGGTCCAGCTAATCCACACTCCTGCCCTTTGGCAACAGAAGCATTCTTCTGTTCATTATGGTTTCTTGAACTCCACAGTGGTAAGGACAGTCATGTTTCAGCCTATCCAACACCACACATGAGCCTACCTCAAGGGGCAAACACCTCATTAAGTCACCTGGAACACTTAAAAAACAATCTGCATGTTAAGCAGATCTGGTAACAGCAATACAGCTGCTGCATGAACAGAAACTAGCCTCAGTCACAGCTCTGCAGTCACCCACTCTGGTAGACCTGAGCATACCCTGTACTGACCCGTGCACTGGCACGCAGGTGAAATAGTTGAAAGAAAGCACTTCACTCCCACCTAAAACACTGACCTTTCTAAAGACTCATCTAGCTTCTTATGTGCGTGGAAAAGAAAGGCTAGTGTGTCACAGACAGATATGTCTTGTGGACTGTCTTTAGTACATGAAGTCACAATGGAGCAGAAAGTTTTGATGGCTAATCCATTCATCCATTTAACAAATGCACTTTGCCAGGTATCGAGGGACTCGTCTACATAAAAGTAGAAAGATGAAATCTTATTTCAAGGTTTGCATTACATTTAAAATACTTTTGCTAGTACTAGGTCAGAATTTGTTCAAGTCTTTCAAAGCTCACCTAGACCCCCTAACAGCACAGTCAGTGTCTGACCATTCCTCTTGTATGCACAGCTCAGGACTTGCACTGCAGAACAGACATGGGTGAGACCTGCTGTGCAGTGAGATTTACACCCCAGAGCTACATGAGTGATCATATTAATATTTATCATTAATTAATATGACTCCTCAAGATCCATGAGGTTTTTTTCCCCTGTAGGCACTAAGGAGTATGAATTACAGTCTAGTTCCTTCTCTCTAGCTCTAGACTGCAGCAGTGAAAGAGCCTCCTCTCCAGCCTTTTTTCTTTCTAGTTAAAGGCAGACAGCCCAGATGCCAGAGCAAGTGGATGAGGGAGAAGTGGAAGTGCAAAAGTTCATCTTTCACTGTACCCTCAGGTTTCTCACGGCATAAACCTGGATTGCAGTAATCCTCTCTGTCGCAGGGGGATGCTGTCTTCTTTGTTAGTAGGAAGCTAAGCTTTGTACTGAAGAGATTCATCTTGTTACAAAGATGGGAGGAGCAAGAGCAAGAAGGGGAGAACTGTCTGGTCATTTGCCCATTTCTTGGAACATCTACTAAACTGTAGATGCAGAAACAGTAAGGGTCAGGAATTCTGCCACACAAAGAAGCAGTAGAAAGCTTGCAATAGTAATCCCAGCAGAGGGCTCATGTCTGCTCCCGTGTCCATCTTGAGAAGTCATCACCATGAGATCCATAAAAGAGTTAAGTTCCTCCTAACATACATAATCGTGGAACTGAATCTTGAAAGACCATATTCTTGTCTGGCTACAGCTGAGGATTAAGAGACCTTGAACTCTACCAGTCATTCATTCCTTAAACATCCACTTCCTTTGATTTTCTAAGCTACTGGACTCAGTTACATCCTGCAGGAAAGTGCTTAATTACCAGGTCAAACAAAGCATTTTGGTTTAAGCCATTCTGCCTTGGTGATCTAAGACTGCTGCGCATCCCTTTTGCCCTGCTCTGAAGAAAACATCATTAGCTTGCAGCTGACCCCTCACTTGCCCCATCTGTTTTGTAGTCTTCCTCCCCCAACACACTTCCCCTTCTTTCCATCTAAAAAAAGGCTCCAGTCTGCCCAGCTATTGCCTGTGCTCTGTAGGAAGCTATTAATATTTTCAAGAGCTTCCCAGTTACTCTGAATTAACTAACTAACCAACTACCCTCATGGTGACAGTGTATCCTAGTTTTACTTAAGTGGCTTTTATAGTATTTTTTTCTGGATTTCATACCATTGTTAAAACGTGAGGTCCAGTCTCCCTTGCACCTGCTGCTTGTATTCCATGTACCATTCACAGTGGCACCTCAGCTGTCAGTCTGCTGCACAGCAAACACTGTGCAGAGCCAGGCTGTGGCTCCTACGTGTATTAGTTACAGGTAACTATGATCCATTTACAGCTACTGCCATCGTTAGCACACGGACACTGAATGTGTTAATTTACAGCCACATAAAATCGACCAAGGACACATTCCAGTCTGTGCTTGGCTCGCTACTGCTGTCCAATTTCAAACTGTTGCAAGGGAGGGGATGGGTGCTGTCCTGTCCTGTGGAAACTGGCATCTTCTTCCAGATTATCATTATCTCGGATCAGCAGCAAGCTCTGCCTCCTCCCTGTGGATTGTCCTCCTGGTTAACAGAATAGCAGATAAGTGCAGGCTACAAAGAGAGCTTGGCTTGGAAGGACAGGCTGCAGTGGTCAGGGATACAGCGCCTTGCAAGTTACATCACAGTTTAGGATGTGCAATTAGAAACCTGAAAGGCCTGATTTAAATGGCTTGTGGGTGGTGCTACAAGGATTAACACTGCTTTAATTTAATAAAGAGCTTATTTGTTTGGGGATAAGAACCCATTCTCTGCCACTAAAATAGCATTGTTTATATGAGGGTGCAATAGTACAACAAAAACCTGGTAGTTTCTAACAAGTCCATCCTGTTTCTAACAAGTTCACAGGAAAGAAAAAGTCCAGTTCTAACAAAATTAAATATGTAGATTTTTCAGAAAGTTTAGCTCCTTATCAGTGCTGTGATAAAACAAGACTAGGTTTCTCTCACCTACGATCCTGCTCCCAAACTCAGATTTGCATCCCCCAGATCCATGCATCCAGAGGCCATGCTTTTCTGACTTCTGTCAACCCCACTGTTTTCAGGCCCTAGGCCTCAAAGAGAGGTCTGACAACACCCCAGGTTTCTGACAGGCCTTACACTGCTTACTCAGTAGTACAGCACTCCCCTGAAAAGAAGGGTAGGAAGAGTCAGGCTGTAAATGGGCAGAAAGGCCAGTCCCAGCCCTCTGGG
>VWZY01012237.1:495372-506656 GCA_013399075.1 Chloroceryle aenea | reverse complement strand
TGCAATAGTACAACAAAAACCTGGTAGTTTCTAACAAGTCCATCCTGTTTCTAACAAGTTCACAGGAAAGAAAAAGTCCAGCTCTAACAAAATTAAATATGTAAATTTTTCAGAAAGTTTAGCTCCTTATCAGTGCTGTGATAAAACAAGACTAGGTTTCTCTCAAAGATAATCCTGCTCCCAAACTCAGATTTGCATCCCCCAGATCCATGCATCCAGAGGCCATGCTTTTCTGACTTCTGTCAACCCCACTGTTTTCAGGCCCTAGGCCTCAAAGAGAGGTCTGACAACACCCCAGGTTTCTGACAGGCCTTACACTGCTTACTCAGTAGTACAGCACTCCCCTGAAAAGAAGGGTAGGAAGAGTCAGGCTGTAAATGGGCAGAAAGGCCAGTCCCAGCCCTCTGGGGAAGGCTGGCGTTGTGTGGTGCTGGTAAATACTGCAGCTGTCTGAAAACACCAGCACAGCTCTGGCACTGGGGGGGAGCTACCTTCGGAAGGCTCCAGGCTGAGCTGCCAGGAAAGCAGCTGCTCTCTCCTCAAGCTGTGCTTCCCCACCACAGGTGTCTTTAGCCCTAATGCTTCAGTGAGGAAGGAGAAAGACGTTGTGGAAAGGAACAATGCTTCTAAAAGCTGTTCACATAATTAAACCCTTTTTAAACTCTTTACTCTTAAAACTTATACCTCAGAGATTGAAATGCCTCCTGCAAGCTCTTACAGTAGCAGTCACTAGAAGTTGATACAGAGAAGGNACACAATGACAAAGCCAGGAGTTCTTGCACAAGATATGGGGCCGTCCCAGCATCACTCCTCCCTCGGCCCTTGCATGGGCTAAAGACTTGTGTGTAGACAGGGAAGTACTGTGGCAAGATGCTTCATCTACTTGCTGTCAACACACAAAAAATGGCAGCAAGTCTGCTGACCCCACTCACTTCATAGTCTTCCTGCAGCAAACTCCCACCACTGTACAGATCTGTTTTATTATTTCCTTTTTTTTAATACTTGTTTCAGGGAATTAAGATGGACACTTCTCCCAGAAAGAGGCAGGTGAATCCTCTGGGACCCATGGGATCCAGCTCTGGGACTACCCACTAGGAAGTACCTGGGAAAATCAGCACTCTGTTCCATTCCCCTGTCCCCTTTGTCAGAATCACTGCAGGTGGATCCAGGTCCCCGTTGCAGCCAGCAAAAAAAAATGTGGAGCCAGGCACAGAAGGCACAGCTCTCTTCACACCCGGATCTGGTACCCATTGAGGTCTGGCATGGCTTTGGAGTCGGCAGGCTTCTTCTCACCAGATGGCCTGTGAGCAGAGAGGGAAGAACTATTCAGCAAGGGGCTGTTTCAGTCAGGAGCTGCTGTGCATAGAGATGGCAGCACAAGAGAAGGTACAGGAAAGCTTCAGACTTATTCCACACTACTGAGGGCAGGATTATTCTGCAGCCTCTAGTAGCTCTCCCAGCGATCTCCCCAGAAGAGAATGTGAGTTAGGAAGAGTAGGAAGTCTACTCTGGTATTCCAGATCAGTTTCAGGAGAACAGTCCCACTGACAGCACTGTCCTTTTTGGAATCTTTTGGGGGGACAGGTTTGCGAGACACCAGAGCTCCAACCCCTGTGTAAGGTTAAATATCAGCTACAAAGATAGCCATCGATTTGAGATGCTTTTCTCCCCCCCTGACAAAACAAATGAAAAAGCAAAACCAAACAGCTGTTCACCAGCTCCCCAAGGAATGATACACTCTCAAAGGCACAGACTAGGGAACAATGCTACTGCAGGTCAGAGAAGTATCCCCTGTTATAAAGAACCCTGATAAGACATCAGAAGGATCCAAAATGAGATAGCAAGGTTGAATCTGAGTAAAGAGATGCTCTAGATAGGTCTCCTGCCCAGCAGCTCCACTTACCTTCGGTCCCCACGGCTGTTGCGCCTGTGGGGGCTGGCCTGACCTCTTTGTGGGGAGGAGACATCTTTCTTTCTGTCCTTGGTGGGAGATGGTGGCCCAGTTCCCTTCCCAATCTGCAGGAAAAAATGACAGTAAGAGCAACACGAGCAGAAAACCAATACAAGTAGTAACCAGAAAGCACAAAGCCTAACAGTGATAAATTATATTGGAATAAAAGACAGAAAAGCAAGGCTTGTTCAACACCTTCATCAGTGACCTGGATGAAGGGATAGAGAGTACCCTCAGCGAGTTTGCTGGTGATACAAAACTGGACAGAGTGGCTGACACTCCAGAAGGCTCTGCCTGGACAGGCTGGAGAGCTGGGCAGAAGGGGACCTCTAGTGAGGCCACATCTGGAGTACTGTGTCCAGTTCTGGGCTTCCTAGTTCAAGAGAGACAGGGAAATATGGGAAGGAGTCTAGTGGAGGGTTACAAAGATGATTAGGGGACTGGAGTGTCTCTCTTATGACCATGCATTTCTTTGTGATCTGCTCTAGTTTTGTCCTGCTCTGGCAGGGGGGGTGGACCTGATCATCTTCAGAGGTCCCTTCCAACCCCTAACATNGGACTATTTGAGCCCCAGAGGTCTCTTCCAACCCCTACCATTCTGTGATTCTGTGAATGCAAGCACATAGAAAATGAGCTACAGTGACAGCCATGGCTTCGAGGGCTGTGTACAGTCCAAGATAATTGCAGCTGCAGTGTTGCATGAGCATCCATTAGGGGACCAGCCTGTATACAAAGGAAAAGACCCATCAGCCTTCAATTCACCCTCTGCTCCACCACCACTCTAGGAGAGCCTCCTGCCACTTCATTCCTGCAGCACACCAGTCACTCAGGCAAGACAGTGGATGCAGCAGCAAGCAGCATCTCCACCCTCACTGCTTACCTTCAGCCTCATATCACGGGCATGTCTCTCAAGCTCTTTGCGGAAGTCTTCCCGGGTTAGTCTGTCCAGATCCAGGATGGAATGCTTCCACTCAATCTGCTCCACACTGTGCGGGTCATGGGACACACAGTGGCCCAGCTTCACCTTTTTGAGGGTGTGCCAGCAGCGGCGGTACGCCTCCTCGAAGTCAAAGACGAGCTCGCTCAGTGTGCGGAAGACGGGTGCTTTGTACATGAGCTCCTCGCGTCGGCTGATGCCCAGTGCCCCATAGCGGCCTCCGAAGTTTACCCCCAGCACAATGTGTCGGAAGTAGTTCCCTGAGAAGTGGGTTTTGAAGCTGATGGGGAAACGGTCCAGCGTGGTCATGTTGTTGGTGAGGTAACTGACAGCAGCCACTGTTGAGGAAACAACCAGGGATACCATTTTCTTGGCGAGGTGCTTCCTTCCTGCTCAAACCCTCCCAAGCCTGCATCAGGGTCATGACTGATTCAGGCATCGCATGGGCAGGATTTGCTCTCCAGCTCATTACAAGCTGCCATACTTTCATCTGGGTCATGGGGAAATCTTCAGGAAGACAAAGGGAGGTTAATTTTGAGGCAGTTTTGTGATGCAGAAGTTGCAATGCTAACACCTCAAGCACACTGTTCTGTAGCTCACAAACTGTTAACACAGTAGCATTATTCCTCAGTTGATGATGCTATTTCACACAGAAACTGAGGACCTTCAGGACAAAATACTATCAGACTACCTTTCTGAGCTGTTTACTTGCCATCTCTGTCCTCCCACGTGTCTTTGCCAATATGCATCAAGAATCTATAGCCTGAGTGATACAGACTAAGCCTGTAGGATAGCAAAGGAAAGTGTGTACTTAAGGTGACACATGTCTAGAGTTAATAAAGGTGTTGATTGTCTAAGCTGGCAGGCAGTGTTAGACATCATAATGGTGATGTACACCATCATTAGAAGTTGGGGAAGATCCCCAACTTATTTCATGTAGAACATGTGCAGGCAACATTGCAGTAAGGGAACAGTGTTACCCACAACAGACTTCCTAACCTAACTCTAGCTCTCTTTAGAAGTTCCTTAGATCCTTCACTTATCTTGTGAAGCTGTCCAGAGCAGCACCACCCGTCTTGGGGGAAGAGCAGGTCTAAAGAACTGGTTCTGATACTTCAGAGAATGGCTTGGATTTGGATTTTATTGGTGGGTTGTTATTTTGGGGTTTTTTTTTGAGAACTGGGGAGGGAAAACAGGGATGTGGGGCTTGGTGACAATATTATCAGCAGCCTCAAAGCATCGTAAGAGGGCAGAGGGGAAAACACGAGGATGGGCAGACATGCACAATTCCAAGAGGAAAGGATACATTCCCAGGATCACAGCTTCCAGGCATTTTATTGGCAGGGCCTCTTTGGTCATTTCTTTGGCCAGGTCCATCAGCCTGCAGAGTGGGACAGGGGAAAGATGAGGACAGTTAGAGGGCTTGTGCTATGCAAGTAAGGCCAGTTCAGCCCTTTTGCACTACATGTGTAAGGTAGGTTTCCAGGAGAGAGGGTGGCCCACTGAGGACAGGGAGCAGAAAATACCTTCTTTAGGAAGATATTAAATCCAAACCAGGTCTCTACCACACGCTGTCACTACTTACACCTGCCTGCTAGGCCCTACTCTCTGTTCCAACAAATACTGGGGAGGAGGCATTGCACTGATTCCAGCACAAGACATCTGGGGTCTGTGGACTAAACCCATAGTAAGAAGCCTGTCTAGGGAAACTCTTAGTATGCTGGCCAAGAGAGTCAATGAATATCAGGTGCTTATCTCCCAGAACTTACAGGGCACAGCTCTTCCCAAAATCTGCAGTCAGGAGAATCCCCCCTCTCTTCCAAAATACAAGACACCAAAAGCTTAGTGAGCCTAGATTCTGCGAGCGCACTCACAGGAGCTATGAGGTTAGACCTGTAAAGATACTTGGCTTTTATGAAGCTCGTTTAGGGCATGACCTAATTTCAGAATCCAGCAGAAGTTCATATAGTTATATTCAAATTAGAAGCAGGCAGACTCTGCATATCTTTGAAATACATTTATATTATTTTACTGCATTTACTGATTCATGACTAAACCTACTCTTGTCCTTGAGAAAGGCCAGACACAGCTCTGCTCAGCTGTGTCCCAGGCAACGGACAATAGAGCGACCTAAGATAGGATGGAGCTGTAGTACTGCAAGCCCTAAGTGCCACCCAAATGTTGGCCAGAGGATGAAAGAAAAAGCAGTGGGTGTAGCAAGACCCCAACATCTTAAAGCAATGATTAAATTCTGCAGTGGCTGCCAGCACTTACCCAGTCAGAGGTCTGCTCTTCTTAATCTCAAAGAATTGTGTCCCAGTGTGATTGTACCTGGAGGCAAGAAGTTAAGGGCTTGACAGCTTGGGAAGTAGTTTGAGGAAGACCTGTCTGAAGAACTTTAGTGTTACTGTTCTCACAGCAAAGTCATGATCCCCCACATACAACAATGCAACAAAGTTCCCACCTCCCTCTCCTGCATATCTCATTTATTGTCCCTCCATACTTCCAGTGTATTTCCTACTTGTCAGTTCTTCTCTTTCTCCTCCCCACACAGGTTTCCACTCCATTTCCTAAAGGTCCATGCTGATAGCACATGCTCTGCTCAGCTTCACAGTTACCAGGACAGAACAAAGGTTGATAGATCTCTGCCTGCTCCATCTGCACAGAATGCATGGAGCATTGAAACACTCATGGTACCTTATTCTTCGACTGACCGGTACCTAATCCAAAGCATAACTACCTTAGATGGGAGAGAGGTACCAAAAGGTCTGCCTTGTTGCCTTGTTTTAGGGCTGAAGCCAGAGCTAGCTCTGTATCTCACTGGGGAGATCAGACTGTGCTGGTATGACACATACCTGCTGTCCAGCAGAACAGAGGTGGAGAAATCTCAATCCCAGAACACAGTCACACAGCAGCTCTGCATATATAGGGGCAGGATACCAGAGATGCATAAAAGCAGGGTGGCTGATGTGTTAGCCAGCTACAGGGAAGGTTGTTGGAGTAGGAGGACCCGAGAGGTAGTTCTCTCACCACTGAGGCTCACCCATGCACTAACTGAGGTAACACAGTTTGCAGTCCATCTGAGACCCACTGGCAGGGGCTCTGATACACTGTTTTTAATGAAATGGCACTTGTAAAGCCACTGACCTGGGAGGCTGGGTAGTAGGGAAGGGCCCTGACAACAGGCCTGTTTGTTACATGGAGTGNTGGCACTTGTAAAGCCACTGACCTAGGGAAGGGCCCTGACAACACGCCTGTTTGTTACATGGAGCAAACAGAATCTCAAGGTCATTTGGGCAGAAAAGAAAAAGCAAAACAAACCAATATCCCAAGTCCAGCTTCCTGTTTTTAGGAAGCAAGTTTCAGTTCCCCTCCAGCTACAACAGAATGAGCTTTTCTGTTCTTCACAGGGAAGGAAAGCCCCCTTGCTCTCTTCCCGGGTTACAGCACCAGTGACTAAGGTAAAGGATACTGAAGCTCCCTGATGTAGCGCTGTACAGCTTCCAGGCGCTCAGGGATGGGGGTGGATGGCTGGAACGCAGGCACACTTGGTATGGGAATCTGAAATGGGGAGAAGAATGTAAATCACTGCTTCCAAACCTCTCCAGCTTCTTGCTGAACTTAGTGGCACATTGCTACAGGGAGCACGTTCCTCAGAAACCAGCCCTTTTGCTGCCCAAAGTGACCACACCAGGAACATTCCTCTTCTTCCACACTGGTAACTGGGAAGGCATTCAGAACGAAGCATCACCAGAGAGCTGTGAGAGGAACTGTGTGAAAGGCTCCTGCGTTTGGGCAACATTAGATTGGAAGAATTAGATAAAACTGACAAGGCAAAATGCAAGATGGGAAAGCTGTGACTCAAAGGAGCCTGGCCTCGTCTGAATATGAAAACCGGGAAGCACAAAACAAAAATAAGAGAAGGTGAGAGAGAGGCATCAATGGAGAGTGAGCTTCCCCAAAGCCACATGGAACAGTCCTGTAAGCAAGGGTACAAAGGTCCCTCACTGCCTCCTGTCACCTTAGGTGAGTTGGCATGGACTGTGACACAAACTTGGCAGCATCATGACACCCTTCGCTGCTCTGTCTGTTGTTCAAAATTCTGTGGTCAGAGAACGACTCCTGAAGTTCACCCTTCAGACTGTTCTCCCATTCTGAGGCCTTGGCCCTAGGGGGTGAGTTGATTTGCTCCACCAGGGATAACTGCAGCCTTGTCAGCAGCTGAGAAAGTGAGTCTAAGGAAGGAGAAGGGTCCTGTTGACAGGACAAATATAATGGAGGAAGCACAAATTTGTTGTGATTGACACACTTGGAGAAACAGCCCAGCGTTTTCCCTCTAAGTGTAGCTCATGCCTTGCACATGTCCCTCTGATAGCAGACTGCAGCTTATCACAGCAGTTTGGTTGTTAGTATTTCAGTTCCTCCTCCGACTTCCCCCAGAACAGGGCTATTCCCATCGAAGAGGGACTCAGAAACACATCTTCCTTGGGCCTCCCACTCTGCTGTGCACAACTGCCTTTGCTGGCCAGGGTTCTGCAGCCAGCAGTGCTCCTTCATCACCTTCCACATCCATTTCTCTGGCTGCTTATTGCCAGATCTCCTTCTGCCCTGGCACAAGTGACTGGTGAACCAGGTCAGGCACCTAAACCAGCTGAAAGCTGAGCCAGCAAGCAGGGGTAGTGTTCAGTCAGATCAGTTCCTCTCCTGGTTTGCCACATGGTCACCACACTCTGCTTGTGCTCGCACAGCACAGGGGGCCAGAGGCTGCTTGACCTTGAGATGGGGACTGTTGCTGCTCTGGAAACCATAATCTGTCTGTTTTTCAGTCTAGCTCCAAACACCACCAGTAAATAAGCACAGAGGTAAACTTGGTCTCTATTTTCTCTCCCATGTTTTGATCTTTCTTTTCCCTTTTTTTTTTAAGCTTTAAAACCCAAACTAAGTAGCACCATTGGCCACTGGTACTCATTTTCCTAGCACCTCCTGGAGGTGCCAACTGCCATTTCTAGTGCCTCATTTCTGTACCCTCTGTGGAGCAAGCAGAGGCACCAGCTGGCTCGCTTGCAGGAGATGGCACAGGAACAGCTGAAGCAGATGTGAAACTGGGTTTGTTCAGCTGCAGCAGGAGCAGGGAAGGCTCCAGAGAGCAGCACAGGGATGGAGCCGTCTCTGGAACTGCACGAGCTGAGTCAGTTTGGATGCTATGAGCTGACACACTGAGTCATAGGAAATGATTTCCAGGCAGAAACAATGACAGAGGTAACAACCAGGACAGACTGAATATTTAACTTTGATTCCTTCAGCCTGTAGCTTTTCACACTTTCGAGTGGAGATGGATTAAGGCCATGTTGACAGCACAGACTAACAATTTGGGTTAGCTCCTCTCCTCCCTTTACTAGTACAGGCCCCCAGCTCCCCTTTTCCTCAGAGGACTGTGCAGCAGTGAGGCAGTGCAACCTAACCAGCAGGGGACTAGTTAATGCAGAAGAGCTTCCCGCACCTCAAGTCATTAAACTAATGAAAGTAGATGTACTCTGTCATAGCTGGGCCTGAAGCCCAGACTGGGCTACAGTTTCTTTTGCATCAGGTCTGTAGCTTCTACTGCCCCATTAAAATGCTAAAGGAGAAGAATAAGGTCTCCATCCTTCAATCCCACACTGACAGAACGGGAGCCCCTAATGCTTCTTCTTAATCAGCATCCTCCACTGCCTGTCTCAGAAGGGCTATAAATATTAGGCAGTCTTCACAACCCTCCAGAAAGCAGAGAATTTATTTGTAACAGAAATAGAGGAAATCAGATCTATTTCGCTTTCCCCTTAGTTATCCTGAAGGCTGGAGAACGAGCTAGGAAGAAAGCCCAGATTTCCCAGAGACTGACAGAGCATCCTTGCGCACACGCCCCTCATCAGTTGTGTCACCCAAGAGCCACGCACCCCACATGCTGGCTGTACGCACGGGACTGGGACTCCTGCTTGTAAAAGGGGGATCCCAAGAACGTCAGAGGTTTCCATGTACTAAGTGGGCCATACTGTACATGAGACAAGGCAGATGGGAGGTAGGCACCAAGCTCCAACCTCACCCATACCACAGAGGCTGCTTTTTATGGCCAGCCTAGGTTAACAACAGTTTCTTTTACGGTGCTTATATGTATCCGGCCTCTTCCTTTTGGAAGCAACATAGGACCAATCCCAATCCCAGCTGGTAGCCTGACTAAAGAAACGGCATCTTTTTTCACTCTCCCTGAACCCATTAGATGCCACTCTTCTTGTCTTTCCTATCATAACCACTTCATTTAAAATCCATCATTTCTTAATGAGGCAAATACACATCACTTTGTATTTCCCATGTGAAACCATTTGATGGTCTCAGCAGCTCTAAGCAAAGCAATAACCAGTGCTGGGGCTAGAAAGGAAACAGCCTGCAAGAGGGTGGGCACTCTCAAGCCTAGCACACACGGCCAGTTGCCTGTCCTGTCGCCCCAGCATGGCTCACTGAGTGCCCACTCATCTAAAACCTACCAGAAGAAAAGGGAGGCCAGAGGAGATCTCAGATCTCTCACATCCCGGTGAAAGACACAGCTCCAGCAGCAGATCTGTGATCATATCTATAAATTTTGATCACAGCCTCCTGCAGTCATCAGTTTACTGAAATTAGTTTATGGACAACTCTTTTAGGAGTTATTTCCCCCAATACCCAATGCTGTCTCCCACTCAAAGCCAAAAATGTCAGAGTAGGCAAATGGCTGTCCGATTCCCAAGGCATAAAAGAGGCCTTTCCACCCTCCAGCACACGGAGGGTACCTGGCTCTTCAAAGGGGCTCGCCCTGCAGAGTACACTCGTCACCCCCATCCTCATCTGTTGCATCAGCCACTCAAACTTGCTGACATGGAGACGGGTGGTGATACACAGAGTCCTCAAAGATACAAACACACCCCCACAGGGGAAAAGGAGCTAGGGAAACAGAGCCATCCATCCTTGCTTCTTCCTGCACCCAGCATCCTCTCAGCTGTACGCCTGGTGAGCTTGGGAACGTGATCCCCGATAGCAGCGCGATGAATAGCGTATAGATCTGGTTCCCAGGGATGCTAGCAGATGCCCCCCAAAATGGAAAGTCCAATTTCAGCTGCTATTGCGAGAGCTCATACTGCTTGTGTCCCCTCACTGTAACTCTCTGGCACCAAGACTATGAAGTTACAACAGGGGAAATACAGCACATGGAAGACCCAACCCAGAGACTGAACTCCCTTTGTGCTCCAGGCTCTTGTTCCTGAGCTTCTTCCATTTCCCTCACCTCTCCAGGCCACGTCAGCCCTTTTGGTCAGGAAATTAAGTAGTGTGTGTTCTGTGAGACCTGAAACATGTTTCCAGCCTTCACCTGGGCTGAGGGCAAACTCGGAGGAGAGGAAGGAAATCTGAAAGGAAGGAGAAGTCCGGTGGCGTTTGAATAGGGACTGTAATCAGGACTCAAGATTTCTTCTGGTCGCTGCCACAGACGCCTGCAACTCTTCACTGCACAAAGGATGTTACATCACGTGCTGCTCCAGAGTTGCTCACGGAAAGCGATAGGGATTGCCTGGCAGTGTACGATAGCACATCTTGCACACTCTGGACTACCTTCCAAGGAGGTAAGTCCTTGCTAAAAAAGCCTGAGCAGAAAAGAATTATCTTTGAATTTCCTCTGTTAGCATGATGGGAATACTCTCATAACCTGCCAACGGAGGGACACCAAATGTCTGTAGTGCCTTTTGTTCACAGGATGCCAGGGAAAGGCGGACATTTTTCTCTGCCGAGGTGCAATACAAATACCACCAATCCCAGGAATTCACATGCAAATGTTCCATTAGGGGCTAAGTGAAAGGATCACTGGTTCTTCTTTTTACAGAGTTCCCCACAGCAAGGCCAGGAACACGCGTGGAACTCACAATGTCAGACACTACACCAGCAACAAGCTCTGCGAATGTTCGCTACCAACTCTTGGTCCTTGGCATCAAGGGTCTTTCCTGACAGACACTGCTCTGTGCAAGAATGCCTATTGGCATGGGAGGCTGTACCCAAATCTGATTTCTTCTGGTTGAAAGACTCACCTCTGCCTGTCTCATTTACCCTCCCACCTCAAGTATTTGGCCTCTTCTAAATTTAACTCGCCTCATCTTTTCATCATTTATCCAGTCTTCCTCTGCAGGGCAATCCACCTCCCTCCCAGGGGGCTCGCACATGAGCCAGCTGAAGAATGGTTTCCAGCAAGGCCTCAGAAGAAGAGGGTGCTGCTGGTGCGCCAGTGCAGGGCAGAGCCCCGGAGACACCTTCCTGCACTCCGAGTTGGGGTTTGCTTCCTGCCAGAGCACTCCGGGGGACTCTTCCCGAGGCATCGCTCACGACCTGGGCAGCCCGGCCTC
>VWZY01012237.1:466068-494524 GCA_013399075.1 Chloroceryle aenea | reverse complement strand
TCCATCTTTATGTAGGCCCTGGAGATGCTCCCTGAGGGAAAGACAGAGGCCGTTGCTCTGGCTTCGCGGTCTGGTTCCTGGTTTCTTCTCCCCTGCAGTGCTGTGGAGGCCACAGCGGTGGCGGGAGGGTCCCCACACCACTCGGNNGGGGCGCAGGTTCCCCACTCGACTCGTGATGTGTGGAAGTCGGTTCCCCACCCCACTCGGGATGTGTGGAAGTCGGTTCCCCAGCCGTGTTCCTGACACAACTCGCCCACAGGAGCCAGGCTATGTTTTGCCATAGACAGGACTGACAGCTGTGTTTTCTTGTTGCCTTTTACTGTTAATTTTGAAAGCTCAAGTATAAGAGAAAAACATTCTGTAACGTAAGCACCAAATAAATGTGTGCCAAGTAACAAGTTTGCTGCCCAGTAACATCTCAAAATGCTTGCGTTTAGCACTCCAGATGAAGGGCTGCTGTTCAGCATCAGAGTGGGAAATGAGGGAAATGCATCTTGAGTCCAGTTGCCAGGGTCTGATGTCCCTAAGAACAGGCTATAGCTTTTATGGATCCTGGTGGAGGATTTCTAAAGAGAAATGCTACTTCTGTAATGCTCTGTAGGCAGATGGTCCCCCGAGATCCTTTCT
Source organism: Chloroceryle aenea (assembly GCA_013399075.1). Lineage (NCBI taxonomy): Eukaryota > Metazoa > Chordata > Aves > Coraciiformes > Cerylidae > Chloroceryle > Chloroceryle aenea. The sequence goes on along the minus strand of VWZY01012237.1, from coordinate 493,897 downwards.
GATGGCAAAATACTTGACCACAGCATCTCCGTTGAGTTCAGCATTGCCCACGTTGCTGAAAGAGGGATTTCCTCTCAGGAAAATTAAGCTAATTGCATATCCCAGCTTCTGCCTTCTAGACAAATCACCAGCATTGCTTCCTGCAACCTGCATTGACTTCTGTAGTACTTAAAGGTATTTCTTCACTGAGTAAGGATTATCTGTTGGTCAGAGACCTTGAGCAGTGAATTTGTCACTTCAGTAAGGGTTTTACTTTTTGCCTTTTACCTGTGAGCAAGCAGAGGTTGGTTGACTCCTTGTATCTAAAGAGGCAGCAAAGCCTGTGGCAGGAATCTCATTGTAAGAATAGCTCATAACCCTCCGGTGGCCTTGGTCCTCTCTTCTCCGGTGCTCCCCAGTTCCTCATCTCAAAATGGACTGGACGGGTGCCAGTCGTGCGAAGGCGCTGCGCAGCCGTGCTGGGACGCATCGCCTGTGTTGTAGGTGAGTGACAAGTGTATTTCGAGTACCAGCCCCGGGGAAAGGGCAGGTGCAGGGGCTTTATGTGCTTCTCTTAGAGCCATAGTGCCTCCCCTGGCTGAAAGCAGAAGCAAGGATGCTGGTTTTGATTTGAGCTCCAGCAGTAATTCACAGCTGGGAGTTTGCACTGCCTTCTGTACCGAAGCATTTCTGTCTGGAAGAGGGAAATGTGAATAACCCTGACTTGCAGCCAGAGGTTTTGTCAATAGTTGTGATTTTTGGCATGTTAAGAATTATTCTTAAATTAAAATAATGTGTTTTAGTAGAAGTAAAATACAGTCTTTGTATCTTCAATGCCTTATACTATAATCTCAAATCTGGGTTGGAGGAAATGTAGCTGATGATGATCATCAGGCCTCAAAATAAGACTTGTCAGGGGATTTTTGCTTCAGTTTATATTAATCGTTTGACAGAGTCCCTCTCTTTTGGCCATCATTGTAAATAATTTGTCAGCAGTGGGAGGTCAGTATTTTAAGGGAATAATACGTTGTTTAGCTGGGAAAGAACTGAGCAACGACCATGCCGAGTGAGCCAATCCCTGTGGTGGGGACTGAACGTGACAGAGGAGGATGGAGACTGTGCTGCCTGTCCTGCACAGACAGCATTTCCCTATCTGCAAATGTTGTTCCCTATGGTGCAGGCTATGGAATGGGCATTAAACACTACCTCTAATTTCTGGTAGCAGATTATTGGGGCCAGGATGATGAGGGACCAGCAGACCATTGGATTTTTGCTTAATAACAACAGAAATGTTCCATTTACCTGTGCTCTGTAGCAGACTCTGCAGACACTCTCTGAATCGTACCCGAGAATGCTTTGAACAGGTGAAGCTTTGTTAAGAAAAAGTAAAGATTTGCTGTTAGTGAAAGAATAAATAACTTTGATAAAGGATTGAAACCAAGCCAAATAACAAGCAGTTATTTCATTTTGTACAAAATATTTGATAAAAGTAATCGAGTGGTGCAGAGAGCACTTTAAAATAAATTCCCTCTTCTGCCTTTGTAGGTGAATTGGGAGTTTTGTCTCCATTGGAGGGGTTCCAAACTTTGGTTTTTTCCCATAACCATGGTTAGTGAGTGATTTTTGTCATGTCTTTGGCATTTTGATTAAGATCTTAAAGGTATTTTCCAACCTACATGATTCTGTGGTTCTAGATGACATTAAATGTCTCTTAAAGTATGAGCCTGGGTTGTGCTGTCTTTATCCATCTTGGCTGAGCTCTTTGTGATCTCAGCTTCTCTGTGCTGCTAACTTCTGGCTTTTTTGTAACTGTTTCAGAGTGGGTTCCCTTTTCTGTCCTCCTGAAAGAGCTCAGTGAAAAGCTTCAAGTGACAAACCAGTCTCTATTTCCCAGAGTTTATTTGGCTCTAAAGCTATTGATCAACACACAGTGCTTTTTACGTATAATTTCTGTTTAATTCTGCGTGTGTTTGGAATGCTTCTTTCAAATGCACCCATAGCTGAGTTTTAAGCTACTTTCATTTAAAAGATAGAGGGTTGAAACACGTTTCAAGTGGTGGGTTTTGTTGGTGTGTTTTTTCCTTTTAGTTTTATCCAGCTGACTGTACTGCTGTTAACCTCTTCATACAGCTGTCTTTATGTGCACTGAATTTCTCTGCTGTGCAGAAAACCCCAATGAGATGAGTACACTGCTGAGCAGTGTGCATATGCAGCAGCAGGTCCTTGCCCAGAGCAGGAATTCCACCTTTAACCCCAACTCTGGTCTTGCCTTGGTTTTGATCAGGACTTTTACCTTCAACCCTAATTCTGCTCTTGCCTTGGTTCTACTCGGGACTATCTCCAAAGATAACAGCAAGGCTTCTGTTGTTTGATTGCAAAGCTGATGTCACCTTTGGTCTGCCTGGGGGTTGGTTGGCATAGCAGTGCCAGAACAGCCCCGTTCTTCAGGCAGCTAAGCGTGACTTTGTCAGAGATGCGCGTAGCGACTCCACACATTTTCCTGCCTAGGTGCAGTCAGACCGATTACCTGTCCTGTGCACGTCAGGTAAGGTCCAACCAAATGTCAGCAGTATTTGTGAACGTTCTGCGTTTATCTTTCTTGATCGTTGGCCTGTTGAGTTGTCACACAATCCAGCACACCGTGGCCTGGCATCCTCTGTCCTGTCTGTCCTGTGATCAATATACCGACCGTGCATCATCCAACACACGGTCACCTGCTGGAACTCGAGAAGGCCCAAAGGTTAGGGCTGGCTAGAATGAGGCAGAACTTGACAATTGGACAGTTTTATTTGGAGTTTCTAGTTTGTTCTTAATAATAACTCTGCTGGATGAAAGGGGACTTGGAGAGGGCTTAGGTGTGGAGTTTCAGGGTTGGGAAAGGAAGCAAGCACAGCCCATCATTGTGCGTGCTCTGTCACCCCAGCTCAGAGGCAGGGTGTGAGACCAAACCCGAGAGCTTTGGGCTGTGTGTGGGACAGGCACCTGAAGATCTGTTCATACAACTAGGGAACAGAAAAGTCACCATGATACCTGGGTGACAAGTGGAACAATTCTAAGTAGAAATGCTTTCTGAAGCTCAGCTATCTCCTTCAGAGAGAGAACATAGACTGATACAGTTTCACATCAGCCTTCAGAGAAAGGGAGTTGAACAGCTAACGGGTATAAAGTAGTCTACATAGCTGGGAAGAAAAAGGGGCTTTGTTTTCTGAAGAGAGTGGAAAACTCCAGTTTTAGGAGTTACAAAAGAGTTAACAGAGCTTTCTGCTTTGTGAGCACCGATCAGTTAAAACTTCAGTTAAACCTGAAGTTACACTAGCAAAAAATAGGGTGGAACAAATTGAAAATAAGTGTACCTGATTTCAAAGTTCATTATCTTTTCCAGTGAGCTCTTAGAGAAAGCTGGGAGGTTCTTTTACCATAAAATTCTTAATTTCCTTTCTGTCTATCTGATATTTTTTCTAGAGGTGGAGAGGAAACAGGCTCCTATCCCATGAAACCTTTTTCCTGTTCTACACTGGTACAGAACAGATACTTCTGACATTTTTCACTGGAATGGGAATAATGAATACACCAGTGCACCAAGTATTTACTTGGGTATCTGGAAGGGTTACTTTCAAATCTCAAGAATGTTTTGTGTGAAATAGAAAATTGAGCATATATTTCTCACATTCAAACAAGAGTGCTGGCCTTGGGCTGTGGTCTTCCACGGGTCAGAGCATTCAGCTGTACCACGAAAGACGCTGCTCTTGGACTAGCCGGCGAAGATTCTTTGGTTCAAGTCCCCGTGCCAAGCTTCATCGTGCATGTGACTTGAACTTGGGTCTGTCTTATCTTCGACTCTACAGATTGTCAGTACGTCCTGGAATTGGCACCCTTCCCTTTTGATGAGAAAATCCACAATCCTCCTTGAACCCGAGTAACCTTTCTTAGCAGAAATGTATTTTTCTTCAAGAAATTTCGATAAACTGGCATTTCCCAAGAGCAAAAGTATTTCCTCAAAAATGTTTAAATGATTTTCTCAGTCAGATTGGTCCTAAGCAGCTTTCTCTTCACAGCTTCCAGCTTGGTCCTGAGTGTTTCCAGGTTTAACTTTGTCACTTAGTGGTAACATTTGTGTTTGGGTTTTTTGGTGGTTGGTTTTGGGGTTTTGTTTGTTTGTTTTCTGTTTGGGGTTTTTTGTTTGTTCATTTCTTTTATTATTTTAAATTTTATTTTGTCTTGTTTTCTGAAGCCTGGGATAAAGTTACTGAAGCAAAGAAACTTTTAAGTACTGCATGGGTTTGAGAGATCTGTGTTGCATTCCCTCCCCTCCAGTACTCTGTTCTGTCAGTGCTTCCCCAGTTTTCTTGTTCGTATGCCTGAAGCATCCCTGCAAAACATGAAAGTGCTGCTCTTCCCATTCTGCAGATGGAGAGATGAGCTGGAAAACTCCAGCTTGTGCTTTTACTGGAGGTAAGAGGGCACCTGAGCAGGTTGTGTGGTCACTACCCTCAGCAGTACAGTGAGCCAGGTACCGCCTTTAGAACCTCCACGCCATGGTAGCTGAATGTACCAGTCTGACTCCAGTTCATACTGGGACAGCAGTGCTCTGTTTCGTGCCCTGGGAACCCACAGCCCAGACACGTCTGTGGTGCTCCCTGCTGTGAGGTGCAAGCTCGTCCTGAGCGACTTGCCCAGGATCACCCAGGAAGACACTGGCAGAGGAGGGACTAATGTGAGTTTTCCCTAAGCAAGCCAACCTTCCTCAGTCTTGTTTCTAGGTTACATAAACTGTAAGTCAATGAAAACTCTGCATCTGGAGAGATTGCTTGAATATTTTTGAAAAGTGGGTTAATTCCTGTAACAAGATTGGCTTTGGGTACTAGAGAGAATTGGTTGGAATGGGATTTGTTATGCTAAGGAAATGCTTAGTTTATTTTTCACTGTTGGAAATGCAAATGAAATGTTGATGGATCAGACTTCCTTCGTGCTTTCCTTTACTGCAGGTAGAGTAGGAATGCATCAGTTTGCCCTATTGTGTCAAACTGAAAGGAACTGTTACACATTGGAGAATGGATTAGAAGATTGATAAAACGTTTCATTAAAAACATGTATTTATCTCTAAGAAATGTTACATTCTTTTTGTCAGTGTTAATCTCCTGGTCCTTGATTCCCACTCCTTTTACTAATTCCTAGTCCTATTTTTCCCAGTTTATTAACTGACAACAAGAAGATGGTGGTGGTGTGTGTTGTGGTTTTCATCTTGGCTTTTTTTTGTGTTCTCTGAACAGTGGAAGCATTTTCTTGTTTGCACAATGCATTATTCCCTAGTGTTCCATCCTGTCTCTGAAAGCAAGGGAGTGTGAGGACACTGAGTGTTGGTGGGTGCAGGTCAGTCTGTTCTTGGTGCCCAAATCCCACCCGTTACCCTAGCAGTAACATCAACACTAAAAACCACAGAAAAACTTCAAATGCCATTTTAAAAAATGAATTCCATTAAAACTTTGCATGAGAGGGGAACAATTTTCTGACTGAAAAGTGGAAAAGCTGGTGGTGAGGACAAAAGGTTTTAGAAAGTGTTGTAGGAGTCGACACATTTCCTCCTCCAGACTGAGCCTCGACAAACTCTGCAGTTATATACTGCGTAAGGAAAGGACCGAGAGGCTGCACTTGTAGCCTGGTTTGTGCTTCGCTTGTGTTCAAGAGTGTTTGTGCACTTCCTGGTTGTTAAAAAATACTGGGTTTTGAAGACCTGAATTTAACCAGGCAGATGCAGAGTCACAGAATTAACCAGCCCGGAGATGCTCAGAAAAGGTGATTTATAAGCAGGACCTTTATTCTTGGTTTCTTTCTCCAGTCTATTTCCTAGAGAAAAACACACAGTCCCTTAAGAAAAGAAATTGCATTTCCCATATGGAAGTGGTCTGGAATACAGCTCTGCTTTTATCTTACCAGTGTCTGGGTTTTTCCTCTTTGCTTCCTTCCCATACACAGCTCCTCGCTTAGAGGAAAGCTGGTACGTTAGGGTGCTGAGCAAGGACCAGAAGACAATGCAAAAGAACTGTTCCGAAGAGAATCCCAGCCAGTTTATGACACATCCAGCCCCGTACAAATTTCACAGGGTGGTTTCTTCCCCTTGCCCTGGTTAACCTGCTGGTAATGGCCCTTTGGCAGTCACTAATGCTTTCCATTCTTTGCAGGTATCCCATTGAAGGGGCTTGGTGCCACATGGTGCCATCTGGTCATACGGAGAACTGCTTGCTGGGTTGTGGAGGTAGGGTTGTGTTTACATGAAAGTTAAGGTGTAGCACAAAGAGATATTTTATTTTATTTTTTTCCTTTTGACTAAAAGTAAATGTTTTCTAAGGGAATATCATAAGGAATGTACTCGCAGGGCGCAAAGCTTGTACTCTGGGAGTATAATATTCTCTGCAGAGGCTCAAAAGGTGTTGTCTTCCACCCAAGCTGTTCACTTTGTTCGTGTTTGAACTGGGAATTAATTGGGTAGTTAATGTCTGTACCTATAACTATGGAGATAATATTTTTTCACCCTCTCCAGCTGGAAGTGGTACTGAGTCTGAGCCTCCGCTCCAAAACACCTTGACCTGCATTTGAAAGCCAGGTGTATTTTACTTCAGGCTTCCAAAGAGGCCGTGTTTGCCAAAGCTTTGTGCAGTATTTGACAATTTGTCTGTTTCTCGGCAGAGTGATTATTCAGCTTTTTCTGAGGTGAAGTGTTAGGAGCTCGTGGGCAGGAGAACAAAATGGGAGGACTGACATCTAGTGGTTAGGAATTAAAATGTGCATAATTATTTTTTCCCCTCAGGTCTATGGAAAGTAAAGCATTGCCTAAGAAGTGGTCTGGAGTTCACTTACGATTTATAAAGCTTGAAATTTGGAGATAATTTCCCATCAGTGAAACAAAGCCCAGTGCCATCACTGAGCTCCTCTGGAGTGGGAGATGAACAGACAGGAGTTGCATGTTCCACGCAGAACAGCAAAGGGATTTTTCCAGAACTTCAGTCGTTACAGCTACCAGGATATGGCAGAAGCCATTCTGAACTGAGCGTCAATGCTCTGTCAGGTGGCAGGGCTTGTTCACAGGGTATGCCCACTGCATCAGAACTCCTGCACGTGTTTCTCGAGTACAGAGTGTGATGTGACAGCAACTACAGGAGAGACCACCCCCGTTCCTTCTCCTGCAGTCAGGCCTCCTGGGCCTGCAGTGCCAATGGCCTTGACTCCAGCCCAGAAGTGTAAGACAGGCCTCACTGTGTCCAACCCACCACCCGCCCTGACGAGTATTTCTGCCTCGGGCAGTAACAGCAGCCAGTCCTCTATGGGGCTAGGACATGATCCTAACTCTTTCACGTTGTGCATTCCCTTCATTTTTTCCCAGTGTCCACAGTCATTGGATTAGGATCATTAGGAGGTACTCTTGTACTCATTGCCATACCTACTTTGGAACTGCTGTCCATAAATTAATCCTCTTTGTACAGCATACTCTTTTTCCTAGCCTGCTGATGATATCGGTCTCCTCAGTCCCACGTGGCCTGAAATGCACTACTTGCTGTGTTTGTTGCCTGTCTGTGTTAAACCTGTCTTGCCCATAGTTTGAGTGCCCATACTTACAGTGTTGCCAGGTTTAGTGAGTAACAGTCCTGCTCTCATTTCTCCGCTGCCTCCATGGTTTTGTAATTCCCAGTTGTATCCCCCTCAGCCTGCACGTCTCCAAATGAAGGAGAGAAATCTCTCCTGAAAATGCAGCTGCTCCATCCCTTGAATAACTGTTGTACAATTCACGTGCTTGCACGAAACACAAGTGCTTCAACGTGGACACAAATCATTCCCTGCTAGCTGCATTTCCCAGCTGTCTGTCACAAGGCAGAGTTGGCTGCCCAATTAAAGCAGCCACACCAATCATAGCATAACTATTTTCTGAGCACCTTCCATTTGACCTTTTTTAAAGCTGTAGCAAGCAGATTCCAAGAACACTTGTGGGTTGAACTGCAGCAGCTTTCTGTGTTGGCGGATGGAGCCTGGCCAATTCACCTGTCTCCCTCTGGGTGTCTAGCTTTGTCTTGGACTGGAACCAGCTGTCAGAAAGGGCCAGATCCTTACCAGTTGCATGAGGAGTTTCTGGTCATTTGGGTTACTGTGCTGGCCACTCTTTTGTATTTTTTGTGGAGATTCTTACCTGTCTCAGTGCTGTGTAATTTTTTTACTCCGTGGCAGTTAGTGCCCGTGCTGTGTGAGATGGGACAGCCATGGTGAGAACGTGGGCAGCTGCGGGGCACGTGCAGGCAGCAGCCACACTTGGAGGCACTTGCACTAATTTTGGACAGAGCACTGATGCCCACCAGCTCGAGAAGGGGATCTTGAGAGGAAGCTGCTGCTGCAGGCAGCATCTATCAGCACCTTGTTCTTTGAAAAGGTTACTTTCAGGTGGTGTGGCTGTGGTAAAACAGGTTCTTATCCGTTACTGTTCTTGCCTTCTGGCAGCTTATTATAGATTGTTGCTTTTGTTTATTGAAAATAATCCAAATAATGGCTGCAATCATAAATTGATTCGTTATTCCTTTCACAGATGGCTGAGTAGCTCTTCTTGGGACCCATGTTGAACAAAGACCCTTTTCTCAGTTTTCAGCCCTGTAACTGATTTGACTGGATAGTGAAGGGAAGGCTGAAACGTTTACTTGTATTATATTGGTGAGCATTAAAGGGTGCAAAAGAAAGCATAACTAAGACTAATGCCTGACCTAACTAAACACATAAGGCTATATATAGTCTGGCAAACAGAAGGTTGCAAACAGGAAATGTGGTATATTTTTTGTCTGTTACAAAAGTGAATATTTCAAAACTGGCACGAGAGTGCGTGTTGCTTTTGGGTGTCAGCAAAGATCACTGAACGCGTCCACCCGCTCTCAGCGTAGTGCTGGCCTTGCCATGTCATGGGGCAGTAGTGTGACCTGCAGCAGATCTGTGCTGTGGTGACCCTAATTGTGTAAGACAGGGCACATTTTCTCTTGCAGGTTCCATTCACACAGTGCTATGAAACCCGCAGCACCTTTTCTGGATACGTTCTGTACTGAGTGCCTGTCTCTTAATAAGAATAATACTCCCCAGAGTCAATCTTCCACGGCCCAGCTGCTGCATTTTCACTGCCAAGAATGTAACCTCATTCATCCTTTGCACCAAATGGTGTCCTGGAAACTTCATAGGTCAAACTAAGCAATGACTGTGTACCAGAATAAACCCTCCCAAATAGCCAGTAAAGAGCAAACACAAACAAATGTTTGGTTCACCCCTGATCTCTCATCTCTTGTTCTCCAACACTTGCTGTGTACAGTCTTTGGAACTAAACCATGGCCTCAGCAGAGGTGCTGTTTGTAGTGAATGGTAATTTTCCTTCCCACAAACTCTCACTGTTTCACACTAGTGATTATCGATCTCTTTCCTTAACAGAAGCACGCAACTTTCCTCCTTCACAAATACCAGCTGCTCTTTCTCTGGGATGCTTTACCAGGGTCTCTCAAAGTAAACACAGAGCTCTTGCTCTCAATACATACTTGGAAAGGTTTTCTGTTCTTGAAGGTTTTTTTCCAGCTATCATGTTTGGTCTAATCAAAACTGCTATACTGGTCTACAAATTCATCTTGGAATAGTTTGCAGCTACAGCAATGCTAAGCTGAAAGAAGGAAAAGTGACTCAGGGCAGCTGCTCCTGCCAGAACTGTGCTTGCAGTGTTCATTCAGCATCGTTCGTCCTGTGACAGGTTCGTTGTTGGGTGTTGATTCTTTGTGCATAGCAGAAATTTAGAGAAACCCTCAGTCCGTAGGCTTTGGACAACAAACCGCTAACTTCTCTCCGTGGCAAAAAGGAGAAGTGGTTCTGTGGACCATTTCTTAGCAGGGAGGCAATCCCATTTCCCGCTCCAGCTTTTCCTGCGCCGCTGGCTCTGCAGTCACTGCACGGCAGCACTGCCTGAGCTGCTGCAGGCAGGGGGCAGTGAGTGCTCTGCGTTGCTGTTCTGCGGGGATGCTGTGGCCCTCCCGAAGTCCAAGTGCTGTCCATGATGGGAGGAGACCGTGCAACCAGTTTCTGCCAACGTTATCCTGTACCAACTACAACCGTGCAAATTCCCCGGGCTCATACTTCTTACTGAGGTTTTGGGATGTCTTTGGGCTCACGGTGTTCTTGTTGACAGCTTTGCAGTCTCCAGGGTAGGCTGGGAACTCCTCACACGTGGATGAGCACAGCACGCTTGTCCTTGGGCTCTGCCTGGCTTATGATCATGGTGGCATCTGGAATGGAAGTGGATATTGCAGCTGTTGCCTGATCTGTTTTAAATACAGAAATGACCATCTTTGCAGTTAATGCCTTTATGATCATTGTGTCTGTAATACAGCCTCACCAGTTAATTCTTCCACAACCATAGCTTGCTGCTGTGAGAGTTAGACCAGGCTCCTCTCACGTGTCTGGCGTGTAGCACTGCCTTGTTCTTACTCTTTCCCCCAGGTATCTGTTATTGCTTCCTGTTTATACGAGTGCAGACTTCATGATAAATTGTTTATATTTCTCTATCCAGGCTGCTCCAGAGTTGAGGCTGTTCTGGGACTGCACGTTCAGTGACTATTAAGCAGTGTAGGGGACAAGCTGTCGGGCTAGACTGACCTTTGGGCTGACACGGAACAACTCTCGGATCTTCCACGTTGTGCAGAATACCTGCAGGTCAGTTTATTTCTTCTCCTTTAGCCAAAGAAAGGAAATGTTTCATTTGGAGACCTATCTCAGAGGAAATTTTTCTTTGCAGTCACCAGACATTTGGCTTTTACTTCTACTAACATGGAGAGAGTGTTTCCACCTGGCTTTTCTGAGCCCGAGAGGGCTACCCAGAGGGCAGAGCATATCTGTGACAACAGCAGAGATAACTGACTGGTTTTATTCACCTCTCCCATTGCCTTGCTGGAACTTTTACATTCTGTTGGCTGAAAGAGAAACAAATACTGAACTGAGTCCATTGATAATAAAAACTGATCTCACAAAGGCAGGTGCCGAGGAAACGTGTAGTTGAATAGGTGGTTAGCAAAAAGACCAGTGATAGCAACCCAAGGAGACACTTAGCTTCTAAGTGGTTTGAGTTTTCTGCTTTTTGGCTTAGAATAGTGCTGTGTTTGCTGGAAATAGCAAAAGTGAAGTGAAGAAAAATAATTTTCCCTGGAAAATGTTGTTTTCTTTTAAATTTACAGTGGTAAAATAACACGTCAAAGTAGCTGAAGGACTATTTCTACCTAATTTATAAACTACAGTTGGATTTAAATGTTCTTTTATTGTATTTGCCTCTTCCTGTTTCTGAATAATCTTGAAGAGTGCAGCGAGTTCAGAACTGACATAAACTTAGCTAGATGCCAACATTATATGGATATTTTATAATCTGCTGCTTGGGGAGTACGAGGTTGTGATGGCTTTAAAAGTTGAATCTGGGCTATTGCTGAATGCTTAAATGCATATAAAAATATACAGGGAGGCATCAGCCAGAATACACCAATACACAGAGCAATTGCTTTTTGCAGTGCTGAGATAGAAGCTACAAAACTGATTCTGATGAAAACTTACCCCATGGCCTCTTGATGAGTGATCAAAACATGCACCCATATAATGCTGTTTTCAAAGCTGTTTCTGTGCAGTGATTTTTTAAATGTCTGATCTGGAACTTTAAAAAAATATATTTTTAAAATAATATGCTAAATATAAAAAAGCACTTGATTGGCTTTACCTTTGTTTTACCTTCACAGTTCTTAGTTGTTCTCCTACAAAAAAAATTAAAGATTAATATTTACTGTAAACAATTCATTTTGCAGCTTTTACTCTGATTTTTGCAGGTCTGTTGGTGCCCCTTGTCTCCTTGAGCTTCTGCACACAACAGTCCAGTTCATAGCTCTGTGTCTTTCCTAGAAGCATCAGATCTCCTGTTGTAAAGGCTCCTTCTCTGTGAGTGTGAATGGATTCTCTAAGTATTTGTGGGTGCAGGAGTGGAAGTAGACACTAGGGGACAGCAAGTCAAAGTGGGGGAGTGTGTGCTGAGGGGTCATGTCTGAAAGTCTCCCAAAACTTGATAAGCTCCAGAGATTAGTAAAGCTGTTGAATCCACAAGAATGGATACGTTAGGACATGAGCTGGCCAAATCTGCTGCACACCAGGATCAGCAGTGGGATGCATGGCTCACACCACAGCCAAGACATTTAGACAGCAAGACATTGAATGTTGAAACAGGAAGGAAGAACGATGTACTGACAAGAGGAGGAAAGATGGCAACAGGTGAGAATAGTGTTGGAATACATATGGGAATGGACTGTAAGGGCCTCAGCTTGCCTCGCTTTGGCAGTGATACCACCCTCTTCCCTCTGGCTCTTACAAGGGACTGGAAACAAGAATATTAGTTTCTTCTTTCTCAGTTCCCAGGTGAATTTCAACACACTGAGTGAATGCATCTGAGGAAAATAATCTCTCTCAACTTTCTAGCTAGCAATAGCAAAACTAATTAAGGCTTTTTTCTTTTTTTTGTACAAAAGATATAAATATTGGGACAATGGAAAGACAAGTTTTTGTTCTGTTGTGAAATATGCTTGTCATGAATAATGAAGGTTTATAGAAATGAAAGACTATTATGTAAATGTGTATTTGTCAGAGCTGCATAATGGGGACTAAGCACCAGCTCTGCTGGCAGTATGCAGACCTTGGATTACAAAAGGCTGAATTCTGTAGAGCACACCAGTGCACAAGAGACAGCCTGGTTAGAGGAAAAACTCCAGACTCTTATTAGCTGCAAAGGCAGTTCATTCAAAGAGGTGCTCAGCCTGCGGGGAATATCTATTTCACCCCAGGCGTGCTTTTGCTGTCTGCTTCACACAGGGCAGGCAGAGTTTTAGCAGTCCCCTGAAAATTTTAAATCTGCCTGAAACATGGCAGAAGCTTGCAGTGACAGTGGGATGGCTTCTGGGAGATCAGAGAGCAGCTTTTAATATTCAAGTGCCGTGACTGTGTATCCATCAAAAAACCCCACCTCAAACCGGTGAAACCATTAGCCCTAAATTTTAATGGAAAAAGTAAAGCCTGCTGGTTCTCCAGACATTTACAGCAAGATTTCCATTGACTTTGAGGCAAGGATTTTGCTCAGTAATAAAACTAGTAACTGATTCAGTCTTTAGAGTTATTGCTTGTGTTTTGCTGAGAAGTGGAACATGTCTCTCTGCAGTTCTCAGTATGATGCTTAAGAAAAGCCATTTATGAGTTACCCTAGAATTGCAGGGAAAAAAAAAAGAGAAGCTATTTTGATATCTAAAGATTTAATTTTCCTTTTACTGTTGCTAGCATAAATGCAAACACTTTACAATCAATGGAATTTACAGAGCTGTGTAAGACAGAGGAAAAGATAATTTTCTTATTAGCTGTTTCTCACTTATTCGCTTCACCCTTCTGTGGACAAATCTATCACTAAACACCAAGGCATCAAGTGTGGAGCATCTTGTTTTCTTCATATTGCTCACCTATTGTAATCTTCAGTGAAAGAAACTAACAGATCCAGCTGAGGAGACAAAGCCCTTCACTGACACAAAGTCGATGTTCTTTCAGGATTCCCACCCGACTGATGAGGCTGCTGTAGGAAACTGAGCAAGGATAACTTGCTGCAGACCTCACAGCAAGGAAGTACTTCCCTGACTGAATAATTCCAATGTTCATCAGGTCAAAGACATTTCATATGTGGCAGAACTGTGAGGAGAGAGGCAGTGATGCCTAAGGAAAACAGGTTACCTCTATAAAAGGGAGCTCTAGGGCAATGATGGCTACAGTTGATTCTTCTCCTGGCCTTTAACTTATACAATTCCTCCTTGAATAAAACTTACCAAGTGTATACATATTCAGTAGAAAGGATTCAATGTTTGTACTAAGCAGCTTTTATTACCCAATATAAAATCCTCATAACCTATTTGAGACATAAAGGTCTAAAATATTGTGCTCATTAGAAGCAGGAAAGCGATGCTTTTCCAACATTTGTAACTGAATTCAAGTCCCTCATCTTCCAGGCTTGCAGCTTGAATGTGTTCTTCCAAGAATTACAAGATGAGAGCAAGGGAGGAAGGGGAGAACTTCTGACACCCAAAATCACAGATTTGCTTCCTCCCCTTTGTTCTGGGCCAAGCATCATATCTAGGGAAATAATTTCTCCTTCATCTTCCTTTGCAAATCAGATTCATACTCAAAGCATTCTTTGCTGGTGCTCTTACCCTACCACCTTCTCCTCTGTACGTTTGTGGTCCCCAAGACAACTTAGGGTATGGGTGCTGTGTATGTCCTAAAGACCTACAGCTTTTAGGGGTTAACCTGCTTAAGGGAGGCATCGCTGCAGTTGTACTTCAGGTTTCTTCCGTATTTTTCCCGTACGGTTGTGCTTCGAGACTGGACATAAGTCCACGATCAGCTCCGGAGGGTGGGAATCTGGTGAGTGATGATCCTGAATTTCTTCTGCTGTTGTGTGGGTCTATTAAAAAGAGTAAAATCTCATCAGAGCATGCTGGTCAGTAGCAAGGTGAAGTTTGGATAGGGTGATAGGGCCTCCCAAGCCTTGCGGTACCTGTCTGTCTGAGCTAAATGACACCTAACCTTGGTCAGGCCTGGAAGGACACTTTTTGTTCAAAAAAAGAAAAAAACGTACACGGTGATAAGACCATTTCCTTTCTCACAGCGTCTCCTTTAATGTCAGGCCTGAAATATGAAGTCATTAGGGGATATTAAAACAGTGCTGACAAACTAATTAACAAAAGACATTACGCCGGATGGGCTCAATTTATCCTTTTTAATGGTTCTTATAAATGGGTGCCGCCAATTAAAATTAATAAAGATTTACCAGCGATTGCCCAGCGTACACTGTTAAGGAGCTCCACTGAAGGTCGCCTTAAAGTCAGCCTTGTCAAAGCTGCAAGTTCAGCTCCCAACACCAAGCCACGCTGAGTTACTCTCAGATATGTTTTCCTAGGCAGTTTCTCTCTCTTTGTATTTGGCTGAAGTTGACACATTGCTGCCTCTGTCTCTCTAGAACCTCATCCATCTATCCCCTGACTCTGTTAAAATATCCCCCCATGCATTACTGGGTTTGTCACAGTTTCACAAAGGAGAATCTCGACAGTCGGTGTAAGGAGAACTTTATTCTTCCCAAATCTGTCTGTTATGAAGGAAATCTTGATGGACCTCTTCCTTTTTTAACCACTCTTTGCTTTCTTGCTGTCAAATGAAGGTACCCCCTGCTTAGGGGTGGAGTGTGGATGAACAGGAATGCTCTGTGTGGCTGTAGCTTTGCTCAGCCCAGGACAAACTGAATTCTGTCAGGCCATTCTCTTATGGCAGTGTTCAACCATCTTTGCTGCTCATGTTATGTGAACAAGGAAGTTGGGAATTCATCCTTAGGTGACACTGAGAGCCTTCGTGTTGGAAGAGTATCAGCCAGCTATGTGAGAAATTAAAACACCAGCTTTTCCAGGTGATTAGACATTAAAAATGGGAACTATGACTGTATCAAGGGAGAAGTCTGCTAATACCCCTCTGAATAAAAAATTATGACAAACTGTAGCTTCTTTGCAGCTGGTCCTCTGACAGGAAGCCAGGCAGATAAACTAGCCATGCAGCACGAGCCTGGCCAGCTCTTCTTGAGGCTCTGCCCTCCCTTTCCACCGTAAGGCACTGCGGTAGGTGCTGTCGGAATGGCATTCTTTGCTCCCTGACTTTCCTAGAAACAGATGCTGTTAAAGACTGTTGTAAGTGGCTAGAGGGGCTGAAGATGGGCTGTGTTGCAAGTCTACGCTGGTCGCTCTCGTGGGAAGGTATTGCTGGTAATGGGCAGGAGGCAGACGGGGGGAGAGGGTGGGAATGGCTGCTGGAGAATTGAATGACTTGGTGCAATCTTTTGGTGTTGATGCCATTAAGGATTCTCCAGAAGGCAGCACTGAGGGACATCCACTGTTTTCTTCTCATGCACACTTAGAACTGGATCCCCAGTGTGAGATGGCAAAAACATGCTAACACTTTTGGAGAGCAGCAAACCGTTCCAGACTCATTGCTCCTCAGTGTCTGGTAAATGACTGCTGCATGCTGGAAAGAGCAGGCTAGAAATCACAGAACTGCATAAGGGTAGGTGTTGGAAGGGCCCTCTGGACGTCATCTAGTCCAACCCCCCTGCTAAAGTGGGGTCACCTACATCAGGTTGTACAGGAACACATCCAGGTGGGTTTTGGAGGTCTCCGGAGATGGAGACTCCACAATCTTGCTGGGCAGCCTGTTCCAGTGGCCCACCTGTTCTATCTTTTCTTTGTAAAAATACTGGAAAATACTGATGAGGCACAGTACATTAAGAGTTCAAAAAAGAAAGAGACCCGTGGGAGAAAATGTAAAGGCACCGTTCCATGACCTAGAGGAACAGATCAGCTGCTTCCGTGGGAAACCACCTCAGATAGCCACAGCCAGGGCAAAGGGACCCTGCTGATGAAACTCCAGGGAAATGAAAAAATGACACCTGCAAGAACACCAGGAGAGCCAGAGCTCCACGTGTACAGCTGTGACTACCTCACTGGAGCTAGTTTCTTACCATCTTTACTTTTGCTGTCTCACTTGGGCACTTCTGAGTACGCTCAGCACGTAGGAGATCGATACAGTGTATTCCAGGAGTGGAGATGCACTCGGGTGAAGTTTAAAGGACAGGATAACAGAGAAGAGTTTTTCAGATTGTCTGGAGAGGAAGAGGGGAAGGCGGTAGGAAAGAAAGGAATGAGTAAGAAAAGGAATAAAATCTAAGGAGGAATTGGGGAGCAAACTAAACGGAAGCGTTGTTACTGAGCAGAGTCTTTCCAATTGCTCTTAACCCACGTGAGAAATGTTAGTAACTCCTCTAAATGAACACAGATTACATTTTTTTTCCTCACAAGCATTATTCTTTGGCAAAATGGTACATTTTATTTCATTTTTTCCAAGTAGAAGTATGATACATTGGGGCTAGGGGGCAGATTTTGGAAGCTAGTTCTCTGCTCTGTTGAAACAAGTCAGCTGCAGGATTATACATCTAGAAATGTAAATCCATCCAGGGTTTTTCGGGAATTACTTGTGGGTTCACCCTGTCTCAATTTCTGTATTCATTTCTATTTTTTTCTGTGTGAAAAGATGCCAGGTGTAGGTCTGGAGCACAGACAAGTTGCAGTGGTAGGGCAGTTGGTGGAATCTGTGACACCATGTATTCAGAACACAGAAAGGCTAAATCTGTTACCAGGCTTTCTGTAGAGTAAAGCTTTCATCTGTGGCTAAGTCTGATCATTTCAAAATACATCTCGTTACAGAACCCTCAGAATTCCTTTGAGCTGTCTGAATATCTAAAAGCCCCAGTAACAGCAACATCTAGAGGACCAGTTGCCCAAAGCAGATTCTCCGTTGGCTTGCCTAGTAAGTTGATATTTAAGATGGTGACAAGAAGGTGTTTTCACACCACTGAGTTTAATAATTTGCTCTTGGTCAAAGTCTCCTTTTCTGTAGTGTTGAAATTATCCTTGAGTATCTCTGCTGTTTCACTGCCTCCATTTGTCTATGCTCTGAGATTTTTCTTTCAAATATGCTGCCAGTCACCCCAGGACAGAAGACACTGGTCAGCTATTTGGTGCACCACTGAGGTTTGTTTGTGTAAGACTGGGTGTGAACTCTGATCCTTCCCCATGCAGGGACTGCCAGTGAGCCTTGTTCAGGACCTGTTAAAGGTGAATATGTACGTGGTGGGTGTACATGGGGCAACCTGGTTCTAGGCTACTGAGCTTTGCAGTTTCCTCTAACAAGGCTGCACTGAGGGATCACCAGCTTTTGCCTGCACTCTTGATGTACAGTACATTAATCGTGCCCTCCCTAATTCCTGCTTCAAGATAAATCTCTTGCGTTCCCATTATTTGGCTAATTGCTGTGGATTATATGGCAGTCAGGTGCTCTTTGGCAGGGAAAGATTAATGGAGGACATTTCCTTTGTTTTGATTTCATTTGCTAATTGCTGTGTGGAGAGGTGGTTATGTTAATTCATCCTCTCTCCCTGTTAGATAGCAGGGTTTTGTTTAGCATGTGCTAGGGAAGGAGTAGCTTGGCAGGAATCCTAAATGTTTCTTTGTCTTGCTCTGAGGAGTTTGGAGGGGGGAGGTCTTCAGGCAGCAGGTTGGTTTTATCACGGTGTAGATGGAGTGTTTATATGCTTATGTACTTTTATATGTTTCCATGAACAAGAAGCACTAATTATATGTGCAGAAAATAAAGAATGAAGACTTTTCTGCATTTTTGCCAGAAGCTGAATTATCTGGTTGCTGGTCTCTTGTACCTCTGTCAGCCTCCTGTCAGAAAGTCAGAACTCCACTGAAAACCCTGGGCCATTTAACTGAACACGTGTCACCAGTCTGGCCACTGGGCAAGCTGCAGGGTCAGAGCCTGTGAGCAGCTAAGCATCCTTTCCTTCCAGCTGACCTTGCTGGGAATTGAGCCCTGGTTTTATGAAGAGATTTTAAAAACAACTGTCACCAAATGTGCAATTCTCTCAACTTCAAATAGATGCAGAAGTCTGAGGGAGCTGGGCAGGTAATTGAGCTGTTCCCACTTGTTGGCCAGAAAGGAGTCCAAGCCAGTCACTGGTGACTGAAAATTGTTGCCATCTGTTGCCTGTTCTCTGCCTTTTGCAAAGTGTCTTGGATGTCAGTCTTTCTTGCTGAGACAGCTGTTCCCATTGCACATCTGCAGCTGGGGATTTGTACTAATTGCCCTTTTCCATTGACAGGTTCATCCACAGCCATGAAAAAATCCAGCTCCACTGCAGCAGAGATCCCTCAGAACAGAGATTTTATTGGAGTAACATCTGAAAGGCAAAGCTGGGAGGAATCTGCCCACTGCCTTCTATAATTTAATTGTTCTGTGAGTAAATGAGACACCTCAGTCTCCAGAGTTATCAGCTTGACAGCTTTTGCTAGAACAAAAATCCTTTTGGTTCAGTGGCTGCAGCTATTAACTTGGGGATCCAGCCATAAGGTCTTTATTACAAAAGACCGACAGCCTTTCTACCAAGAACGCTGTCAGACCAACCTCTTAGTCTGGGGAAGGTGAACAGTCACTCCCCCTTTAGGTCTGGCTGTTTCAGAGAATTTTAAATTGGTAACAATAAAATCAGTCTTGGATAGTGATAGAAATAATTGTGCTAAGCTGTTTGTGTTTCTGACAGTTTGTAGCAAAATGGAGGGGTGGGGTTTAGTTGTCTTTGGATTTCTGACCTCTATTTATTTATCTTTTAAATTGCTGTGAAAGCATTTCTATTTTCACTCTATGAGAATATAGACAGGAGCACACCTACCTGCTCTAGACTGTCCATTAGTTTTCTATTGCCATGAGAGCATCTTGTCTCTTCAGTAAACTCATCAGAAAGAAACATTTTGGGGCTTCTTACAGTTTTGTTGCTGGTTTTCTTGCTGTTGTTTCAAGGCAGGCTCCTTGCACTAAGGTGCCATCTATTTCTGATGTGCTTGCATATTTCCATTATTCTTTTTGCATCCTTTTTTATTTTATTCCCACTGTTGTAAGCTTAGCTACAAGATGAGCTTGGCCTACAGCAGATCTTGGCACAGTGAAATTCCACCTCCTGTAATGTCCATACTTGAAATAGCCATGCGTTATCCTGTGTGACCTTGGATGTCACTGGATTATAAGACAGGACTCTTCAGGTATTTTCTCAATCTTCTCTAGGAAAACCATAATTTAGTGTCCGGAGTGCGTGCTCTGTTCAAGCTGTCAAAGTTGCTTCCTCCGAGTCTTCAAACTGCATTTCATGGCTCAGAGAAGGGAGCGAATTTCAAGAGGCTTCCAGGAGGTTTAAATTCTGCCCCGTTTCAGGTCTCTTAGAAGAGGGCTGGCTCAGCTCTGCTTTTTGTAAGTGGTTGTTTGGAGCACTTGAAACTCCTCTCATGCCAGCGAGTTGATTTCTGTGTGGAAAGTGATTTTCAGAAAGCTTTTCATAGCTGCTGAGAGCTTTTGGAGTTACTGCCTATAGTCTAGCAAGGAAAACTGCTTTCTTTTGCCATAGGTGTCACTGTCAGTGTTTCCGTGGGCGAGTGGCTGAAACATGCAACATTGCAGGGTGTTTCATGTTGGAAATTGTTCTGAGATAGGTTGTGACTGGAAGTGTTTTACAGTAGGTGTCCGAGAGAAGACCCACTGTGAACCGGGTCATGTGGAAAGGATTCCAAACACCTACTGTGTTTTGCAATTCATAGCACTTATCATCCATGGCTCTCAAAGCACTTTCAAGAAAGGTTAATGTTGTGAGAAGTCTTTAACACAGAGGCTACTGTTTTGCATAGAATAATCTCAGAAAATCACAGAGCAGGATGTGGAATTGGGCAAGGTGACTGGGAAACCCAGGGAGGGAGCTGGTTAGGGAAAAGAGAAGGCCCAGATCCTCAGTCATTAAACAGCCCATAAATGCACAGGGTACGACCTCCTGTCTAAATTTTGCCTTGGGAGTCCTAGTTCTTAACTCTTGTCTAAAGCCTGGCTCTTGCTCCCTGCTGTGGTATCATCAGTGAAATAATTGCAAGGCTAGGGAGAGGAGGCACTGGTCAGTATGAGGGAGCAGCAGCAGCAGACCAGGACCTCTCCAGCACTAAGGGTTAAAACAACCCATGAGGTCTCTCTTATAACCCTACAAACAGCCAACACTGCCAACAGTGACCTAACACCTGGATAGAGGAGGCCTTTATTGTGCATGTCTAAGTGCCTCTGGAGATGGAATTGGGATTATAAATTTGTAGTGGGCATGAAGGTTGTTACTGGAAACATGGACTTGCACACACTGGTCGTTTGGAAAGCAGTTCTTGATAAAAAGTTGTTAGCAGAAAATTCACCAGAAGAGTGGAAATGAATTTCATAGGCCATAGAACTAAAAAGGATCATACTGAGTCCTGGGTCCAGTCCCTGGCAGTTTCTGATAAACCTGGAAGCTGTGTAAAGGGAAGGGGTTAGGACATGTAGTGACGTGTCTGTACTATTTTGCCAGCTCTTGTTAGTGCTAGTAGTAACTGGCTCCTCAGGGTGACTTTCCTGATCTCCTAATCTTTTAATTAGCAGGAACTGATAACAAGGAGGTGACCTCCATAGACAGGGCAATGAAATGATATTGAATCCTAAACAGAGAAGGGACCCTTACACTACTTTAGAGTTGAATACTATTATTTAACACATTTTCCATCCTACAGCATTGTTCAGGATGTGGCATTGCTCTTGTAAGAAATTAAACACAGGTGGAGGACCCCAGAGTATGCAGCCTTGAGACCCACCTAATGTGTTATTAATGCACTCACTACAGGGACAGAGAAGGACAACCCCTGCATGCCCCGCTGCAGAGCCATTTCATTTCTGCCCTGAGCAGGAGAAATACCATCTCCATCAAACGGTCTGCTCAGCTTTCTAACCACTAGGAAAACTGCCTCTCATCTATTGTCCCATGCTACTTCATCTATGAGAGAACATAACGGAAAGAGATGTCATTTTCATACTTTTTTTTTAAATCAAAAATTAAAGTCTGGGTAAAGATATGCAGAAATTATCGTCAGGAAGTGTTTCTAACTCTCAGGGATGTGATGGGTGTTTCAGGCAATCTCCTCCTCTCTAAGCTGAGGAGAAAGCTCAGGGCAGATATGGGGTCATGCACAGTCATTCTGCTTCCCTAGCAGTGCTTCTGTAGCTACAGGTTCATCTCAGCACCCCTCCGTACGGCTGTTGTACCGCTGTTTGGCACACATCGTATCTCACCAGCTCTGTCACGGCGTGAGCTGGTCCCCGAGGCTCAGTGGTATCTGTGCCTTACAAAGTCAGGAGCAGAGAATGTGTGGAAGGCTCCTCGGTGTCATGGCACTCTGTCTTCCAAGGGGAGCTGGTGCTGAGCACACAAGGCAGATGGGGAGCTTGGTGGTGGGGCTTCCATGGAAAAATGTGAAGGATGCTGGGTTGACCTGGAGTCCCAGAATGGGTTTGTGGAGCCTTTGCTTTGCTGCCATTCTCATCTGTACAGATTTTAAAGCTGCAGTTCCTGCTTGTTTTTAGAAGAGGAAGATAATTCCTCATCCTCTCTCCAGTTGGGCTACACACACCAAGTGAGGTGGAAATGTGTTCTTTAGTTGTCTTTTGATTGATTTCCTCATGTGGAGGAGGTGAAACCACAGGGATGAGCCGTGACCACACGGGTCCAGTCACTGCAGAGCCACAGCAAATACTGGCCCTTACCCTGAAAGCCCTTATAGTCTATGTGTGAGTTGATTTCTATGAGAAGAGGATGATTTGCTACATAGTTTTCAAAGCACTTGAAGGTCCTTTGAGCCCTGTAAAAATACATGGAATTGTCACTGGAGAACACGATGCCGAGCTGTGCGCAGCCCTGTGTGATTAACAGGGCCTCGCTGTGAGAAATTATTTAGAACATGGCAGCTCAGTCTGAGACTCCCAAGGGAGAATAAGCAAAGCAGTCCCCTAATTCCCCATAGTCTCAGAAAGAATGCCATTAAAAAAATTAACTTTATTGCAAAATTAAATTTGAAATGCAGAACACAACAAGGCAGTGTCCTTAACAGAGGCCAGAAAGGTCATATCCATTGATTTTTGGTTTTCTCCATGGGATGTTGCCATCTGGGAACACTGTCATGTCCCAAGTTGAATTCTGAAACATAGAGTTGCAAATGCATTTAATCAATCTGTAATTATTGATTTGGTTTTAGAGAGCAAAGTATGGCCAGTGAAATACCAGGCTGGCTACACTTCCTCTTCTTCTCTAAGGAAAGGCCATGCCAGCCCAGGCTCACTGCCTAAATCTGTCCATATTTTGCAATGACTGCCCTATCTTTGATGATTCCTGCATTGTAAATACAAGACAAAAATTATTTCTTGTTGTCATGCATGTTCTGTTCACTGCTTTGAACCCTCAGAGAGAAAATTCCTCCAGTATAGCAACTGGCAGGTGTCCAGAATGGATTATTGCCAGAACCACCACCCCAAGGGGGTATCTTTTCTTTCTGGGAAGCAGCACATGCACATCAGTCAGAAGAGCACGCACAAAAGGCAGCCCCTGAAATGTTAGCAGACCTGAATCTTCCTGGCCTTTCAACAGATCCAACTCTATAATACAAAATCAATTCTTGAACTTCCTAACCAACAAATTCTCTTGGGCAGGTGCACCTCTGACAGCTTGTTCAACAGGGCAAACCCTACTTAGTGTTCTTCACTGTTCATGGGACGTTTGCTGGACAGATCAATGTTCCTGCCATCAGATCAGTGGAACAGGTTCACAGAAATCACAGTATGTGGACTGAAAAAGAGTTAGTGGAGGGAAAGAAACAATTCAGTAGGTTAGAAGGATGTTATGAGCTGAGGATATCGCTACACCTAGTCAGGTTTTCATCTCACTTGGACAAAAAGTCAGAGAGAAAAATGTCTTAAAGACTAACAGTATGAGGTTAGTCTTCAGAAGACAGGGAAGAGTTCCCAGCAATCACACTTTCAATGCAAGTGCTAATAAAGTAGCACAAACAAATATATTCTGGATTTTGTTAAACATCAGTTTATGCTTTCCCACTGATGAAATGGACAGAGGAGTCCCTGGGTGGAGAACCTGGAGCTCCAGTGAGGGATACTGAGTGTCTGGTTTTATAGAGCAGCCATGTCCAAACTGCCTTGATTGCACATCCCTATCAGTAAACAATTTTTGAGTATGCTGCCCCGAGCCTAGGCCCTTGGAGTTCTTGAATCTGCTGGGCTCTGAAGAAGCTGCCTGATTTTCTGAGCTGATGTGCACCTCTTGTTTCAGCTTGGATGAAATCCAGGGTGGGCACTCTGCTGGAGATGCCATGAGGCCTGATGTGAACCAATGCAGCTAAACTCTTTGTTGTCATGAATTCAGACAGAGAATAAAATAAAATCCAGTATGCCCGAGGAAGAGCTACTGTGTGATACTGCTTCTCTGGCACCTTGATGCTCTTGTCGTAGAACTAGCTCAGGAGAGACTTTGTTATTTCTGCAGTGATGGCCTTGTGCTGACAGGGTGCCCAGCGTCGCACAAGGCAGTGCTGTGTGCTCTGAGTGCGTAGGCTGCAGGCCCTGAAGAATGTAGTGGGAATTCTCCTCTCTAGCTCCAACAGCTTCAAAACACAGCTTTCCTCTGGAGCAGATACAGCACGCTGGGGAGTGACATGAGTAAACCAGTAAGACTGATGCCCTTGGCCAGAATCAAACTTTCCTGACGCAGATGCTCACTGCTTGAATCGGTTCTCAAGGTCCCCTGCCTTCGTCAGGGTGGGTGTTTGCCAGGAAGTGTTTTCAGTCTTGTTGGAGTCTGTACAGAGAAATTGAAATTATTTCTGATGGCAGATAAGAGTTTGGACACAAAAATAACAATTCTTTGAAAGTGATATTTCCATCTGGTTGTAAATGAGATATCGAAGCTTTCACTGGAACACTGTGATACCAAACCCTGCACTGAGCTGAGGCAGTAGCACTCTGCCTGTTGGCTAGTGCAGCTTTGACAGCCCAGGGTGCAGTCAGTGGATTCTTGGAAGGTGGAACTTCACTCTCTCCTGGCTCAGAATCCATCTAGTCTCAGGAGTGCATAACTCAGAGATTTTCAGTATGATGTGAAAGATGCAGTACCTCAGGTCTTTTCTTTGTTATCAAAGTCATGTCTCTTTCAGTTGTATGGTGGTATTTTTATATTTAGCCATAACATGATTTTTGGTTTTTTTTTGACACCTGTCTGAAAAGTGCATTTAACTGATTTCAAGGAATCTTCTTTAGCTGTAGTAGTCTGGGAGACAGCCCGTTGGGTAGCAGCAGCTTAATTTCCAGTGTGTTTATGTGCATAGAGATAAGACCAGAAGCACATCGTGCCTTTCCTGTGTGCCAGTGATCAGAAGGAATGTTGGTACTTAGCAAGATTTCTCATTTGTCCGGAGAGCCTCTGTTGGCTTTTCTAACTAGACTTCTGTTTTCTTGAGTAAGAGTTTGAAAATCCATCGCAAATTAAGAATTTTCTCACTGTTGAGCACCATGTAATTCCAGGAAGATTAATGTAATCCATCAAATTCATCCTCTTGTTCTTTGGATTAACAAATTTAGCTAAAATCCAATGTCTTTGTCCAATTTTATTTCCACTCCAGGAGTTTGCAAGGATATATGGATTCAGACTGGAGATTTAGCCGAGAAGCAGGAAATGTGATCTTTCATCTGTTTTAATCTTGTCATGCAACTTTACATTTTAAATTGCTAAGGAAATACTGGTTTGATTTCAGTGCTCAGCATTGCTGTCTGTTTTGGCAATACACAGAGGCTGGTGTGCTAAGTGTGGCATCACTGCTGACCAGGAGGACAGGCTACACCCGTGCCAGTCCAAACCAAGCTGTGGTGTAGTTCAATGTGCACAGTTAGGACACAAACTGTTATGGTTTGTTATACTAGAAAATACTGGGTTTGTTTTTATCATAGGATGAATTTGTGTCAAGGTCTGATTGGATTGAAATGGGAATTTGATTACAATTACAGTTGTTGTTGTTATTAGTTATCTATGCAGACTGTTGGAGGTTGTTTCACTTAAAGCTTAAGAAAAGAGTTTTTAATGAACTCTGAGTCTAAAAAATCCGTCTATACTTAGGGAAATGAACAGATTGTTTCTGTTTGTTCATGCCTTTCAGTATTTGAAACTAGCTTGTTTTACACTCTCAGCCCTTACTGTTCTGTATGTTTTGTAAAGAAAAATGAGCTTTCCAACTCCCAGTTGATTTCTTCGCTTTTGGTGAACAAGTCTTTGAGCTGAACTAGTTGAATAAACAAAACATCTCCCTGTACTAAGTAAAAAGGCTCCCGTTGTCCAGAGAAGGTTCTTGTTTTAACAAACCATGAATCCAGAAGTTTGGGCAGTGGGTTCATGGATCTGATGGTTTGACACAGAGTGCCAACCAAGAACCTGCACTGCTTACTCTTTCCAAGTTGAACTGTAAACAGATTATTTCTAAAATCCAAAAGGGAATATGCTGCTTCACTTCAGCTGCTCCAGTTTACAGTCAACATCAGTTTAAATGGCTGGTGCAGCAGCTTACTGTACACGTCCTGGGACAGCAGCAGTGCTGGCTGGGGAAAGGACAGGCACTGTCGAGGTTACAGGTATACACATGACTCTGAAAACAGTACAGATGTAACCTCATTCCTGCTGTTGCTGGGAGGCAAGTGTTCTTAATGTCATTACTGTCTTTCTGCCCGGAGGTGAGTGCGATTTCTTCTAGGCTAATTCGCCTTTTTTTTATGTCTTTTTTTTTTTTTCTTCCCTGCAGAGCCTCAGAACATACTTAGGAATCCTGCAGGACATTAAAAGTCTTGGTCTGGCTAAAAATTAGATTGCAGTAGGGTGAAGGGATTCAGGTAATAAATGGTACAAAGGCTTCAAACCCCCAGCTTATAAATACAGCCTGGGACTTCTTTCTCCAGTGTCTCTTCACCTGCTCTGAGGAGGATGCAGCTGATGCATGCTGTGGGAGACAGAGCCTGCTCAGGGTTTCTTAAGATGTAGCATGCATTCTCCTTTGACTTGTGTCACCTGCCAGGTCAGCCTCTTGCATAATACAGCTAGCTGAATTTAGCTTCATTTAGTCTCTCTCCAGAAATCTGTACTGCCAAACAGTTCACAGCAGGTCCCAGCAGTGAATCCGCATGGAGTAATCCCAGCAGATGGCTGTCTGTCTGTCTGTCTGCTTCAGACTAAAATGTCTGTACCCCTACACCTGAGGTGCCTGCATTGTGCCAGGAACCCCTTCTTCCTTCTGTGCTCTGCTTTTGTCCAGTTTCTTACTGCTTCTAGGCAGTGAGTATGTATCACTGGTGTCCTTTTTTTTTCCCCCAG
This sequence comes from Chloroceryle aenea, assembly GCA_013399075.1. Classification (NCBI taxonomy): domain Eukaryota; kingdom Metazoa; phylum Chordata; class Aves; order Coraciiformes; family Cerylidae; genus Chloroceryle; species Chloroceryle aenea. The sequence continues at coordinate 466,959 of VWZY01012237.1, read as the reverse complement.
CTCTTTTGGAACTGATTCATTTAACGCCTGGAGCTCTTTCCAGTCACCTATTCAGTCAGCAGAATTTACAAAACCATACCGCTTTGCCTTGAGTTTTCCCCTATGTGTTTAAAGAGGAGTTTGAAGGACATCAGGCTCGTGGTTCTTGCTTTTATGACAAATGAACTCCTCTCATTCACAAAAATACGTTCTCCCGTCGAAGAGAGACAGGGAGCCTTCAATCGTCCTTCATAAAAGACAGGAGAAAAGGCTTCAGCAGCTCCTAAATACCAGATACACTCTGTGCGCCCGTGCATGGCAACGGAGCAAACTCCCGNGGGAGGAGAAAGCCGAATAGGATAGTGTGGAAGTTTCCCACCTCACCCCACACAGTACTCGGGTGCTGCTCTCCGTCACCGACATCCCTCAGCCTGCCCGGGCCTCCGGACAGTTTCTTTTGTTTTGATGCTGGATTTTAAAATTCCTTAGAAATCCGGAGGAGCCCTTCAAAGTCACGTCTTTAAACAGCCTTCCTTTTTGTCCGAGAACGGCAGGCACGGGAAGAGCGGTCCAGGTTCCCGAGGGAGGGAAGCACCTGCAGAAGTGTTCCGCGGCAGTCATGGCCCAGCCTTCCAGAAACAGACGGGCCAAGAGCTGATCCGAGTCTGGCCCATGTAGATTCCTGGGAAGATGGTTTGAGAGCCTGGTTTTGTGCTGTGTCTGAATTTAACAGAACAGATGAATGTTGGCTGCTCTGGGGACAGGTGCACACTGAAAGGTGCAGTGGAGACTTGAAATCTCTGTCCTGGGGATTGAAGGCCACCGTTTTGCTTCACAGACATGTAGGGAAGCTTTAGTCTGCCTGCTGCCATCAGTTTAGTGTGCAGCAGCAAGCACCCTGGCGAGGCAGGG
>VWZY01012237.1:426396-452421 GCA_013399075.1 Chloroceryle aenea | reverse complement strand
GAGAAATTCCCTGCTAATTGAATGTCTGATTTTATTAATGATGAAATTTATAAAGGTCCTTAAGAAAAGAAAAGAATTTAGCCAGTTCAGCAGTTAAGTGTGAATATTAACTAACTCCAAGATAAAAGTTAAAATATCCATTTTATTTTCTTTTCTCTTCTCTATTTCTTTAAATAAAAAGCTTTCTTTGACACTTCATCCCATTAGAGCTTTAGCTTCCTTTGCTATCCTTTGCTGAATGGCTGGAGACTGTGTAGAGAATGTAATGTCCTGGATGGTTTAACAAATGCTGACCTCAGAGGGCAGGAAGTTAATACATGGATCATCACAGTGCTTATTTTCTTGATGCTTGCTCTCTGATGATGCTTTGCTGAGTGGAGGAAGGATTCCAGCTGTGCCCTAAGCTCTGTATCTATTCTATCACACTTGTTTCCCTGAGGCTTCAGAAAAAAAGCCCTGCAAAGAGTGTCAGGTTCAGACTGAACTTTGTGTTGGTGCTGTGGGCTGCATTTCCATCTCAACAAAGAGACAGCGAATCCTTTCTTGAAGTCTCTCCATGACAGGCTCTCATGATTATTACTGCTTGGCATGTCCAGCAGCAGTCTGCTCTTGATTTGTCTCTTGCTTTTACCTCCTGTCTTGGTCTGCACTAGAACAGAACTAATGCTGTTCAGTGATTTTACTTTTCAGCTCAGTCTCTGTTAGCTAACTGCACTTGCTGAGGTTCATGGCAAGTTTCTGCAGACAGTGTCTGCTCCTAGCAGTGACAACACTCTGTGTTTAGCATTATATCAAGGGCTGGTGTGCAGGCCGAGATCATTGCTAACTCTCGTGCACTATGCTGAGGGTGCAGAAAGTAAAAGGCTGCAGTGATGGAGGAGCGGGCAGGACAGGTGACCCCGATCAACAAGAGATTCCATCCCATGTATGTCATATTCAGTATAAAGCTGAGGGATCATCAGGGCTGCTCTCCTTCAATGACTGGCATCTGAGGAGGACTCTGTCCATTCTGCCTCCGATCCTAATCCATGTGTTCCTGAATCCAGTTCCAGAATTCAGTTCCCATCTGCTGCTGGGCCCAGTCTGGGGCTTCCCCAGTGCCTGCTCCACAGCATCAGTGGTGATGGTGAGGTAATTGCCATCAGGAGTTGTTGGGTTCAGTACTGGTTTTATAGATATTTTTATATATTCCATTTTATGAGTATTGCTATTAAAGCTGTTCTAGCTTTCTTGTCTAAGTCTTTCTCCCATATTCCTTTTCTCTTTCCCTCTGGGGAGGGTGAGGGGTTAACAGAGAGCATCTGTTATAGGTCTAGCAGATGGCCCCGACCCTAAAGCCTGACACCTTATTTGTACCACTGCTATATAGGCATGAAATTCTATTTGAGGAGGAAAACTCTTTATAGCCCAACTGCCCTTGTGCAAATGACAGCACCAGAGCAAATCAGTGGAGAAGTGGTTTGTCCTGTGCTCCATGACACTGCAGCTGGGCTGCTTCGATGAACACTTCGATGAACAAGAAGGCTGTTTTGTCAACAAACTGTTACAAAAAATATATATAATTGTGAGGGAACTTGACATCTTTCCATATACTCTTCCAGTAAATGCTGCTGTTGAAATGAACTCGCAGTGACTTATTAAAGGTAGCCTGTAAGGTTTGTTAAGACCATGTTCCAGTTTGAAGTGAGGTGCACTATCAGCCCAAAGGTTATTTGGCAATAAATTACAAAGAGAAGCACCAAGAACATGGTGAACATTTCCTGTGAGGTATTTTTGGAAATACTCTTCAAGCGTGGCCGACTGTAGCTGTATTTATGTTAGCTCAATAGAATATGTTGTTTGTGGAAGCACACACACTACTCTTGACTCTCCAGATCTTGTATCTGCCGTGCAGTCCATTGCTCTCAGCTACTTTAAGCTTAAGTTTGCAATATAGACAGTCTCATATGAGCTTTTAATTTCACCCAAATGCACTCCTTCTACCTGACTGCTACTCCTAAGAAATTTTAATATAAATTCCAGAAGTTGATTACTTTTCAGTGATGTGTGATTAAAATAGCAGAAGTCTAAAGTGGAATATTCCCATAATCAGTATTTCAGAGTGGATGAATGAAACAAATTTCAGTTCAGAAAAGCACTAGAGCAGTTGAAATTTGATAAGACTGACTGACCTTTTAGTGACTTTGAGGAGAACATCAAAAAACACTTTTGCTTTTGCAATGATGTACACAGGTAATGATGAACAGGTAAAATATATTGCATTTCAAACTCGTGGCAACCTGAGAATGTTGACAGCCTGTTTCTCTGTTAGAAAACACGATAAAACTAACATCCTTTTTTGTTGTTGTTTTGCTTTATCTTTGCTTAATTAAATCTAAGTCAACTAGGGAATGATTTCTTTGCAAAATGACAGTTGACTGAACAGCAGAGAGCCGTGAGCGTGGAAGATACAGCTCGTGCTCACTGTCTGGTATCTTTGGGCTTGCCAGCAGAAGTGTAAGCATGTAGAACTTGAATGTGCAAAGTACAAAGCTCAGCAGAGAGAGAATTCTAGGTGTGTAACATTAAGGGGCTTCAGAAGGAGATGACTGGTAGCATCTAAATGCAGCCTGGCATTATGAAATGACCCAATGAAATGTCACTAAACTGGGATCTGTGACAATACGACTGGCAGCGTATTTTTGTTCAGAGAGGTAAAGTGTTGCTCGAGCCAGGAAAGACTCTCAGGCAGACTTTGTCTCTGTGGAGTCTGCCTGCGTGGTTCCCAACCCATCGCAGCTACCTCTCCACCAGGGAATATTCCTAAAACTCTGACTTCTGAAGCCCTTCTTTCCCTTGAAGAATTCTCATTTCATTAAAAGCATGAAAAGCTTTTATCTCTACAGAAAAGCCTGAAACAGTAGAATGTTAAAAGCTCAGAAAATATAAAAGCCTTGTAGGAAAATCCAATATATGCATATATATATCTTTGTAAGTGTATACATAAACCACAACCACAGTTTCAGGATGATTTTGGAACCTGACTCAAATCTGAAGTCTTTCATTTTGCAAAGCTGTCAGTGATTTCAGCGAGGGTTCAGATGGACCAAGGACATCAGGTACAACCTTTGCACCGTGGGACTGGGAGGACTCGGCTGCACATTCGGGGAGACTTTCAGTGGATGCTGTGTTACTTGTGTCTAAATCGTGAGTTTGAATAAAAAAGCTTGACTTTAATGTTTATGATTTTTTTTCCCATACTTCTTCACTTAGGTTTAAGGTACAGATTTAGGTTTTTTTTAACAGTAAACATGCAACTAGGGACTTGCATACTGTGAGGAAGTACTACATAGGTAAAGGCAGATTGTAACACTACCCTATGATTAAAAAAATAAGATGTTAAAAAGAACAGCACAGAAAAACTGTGTTGATATGGTATTTTTATCAAAAACTGCCACGGCAGTTTAATTCTGATTTTATTTGTGTCGGATTTACTCCAGACAGAGGTCAATTGAGTTGTTTCCCAGTGTACAGCAGCGTGAGGTTAGAGCCAAGTCCTATAGTTAAAAATATTCCATGTAACAGTTTTATACACACTTCTTTGTGGGTGCACTGTTATCTCTCAGTCTATGCATATCCAAGTGTATATATTTCACCCCTGCTGTCTGCATTGTTCACTTCCAAAGCCACCGTGCATTCATTTTCATAACTTTTTGTTCTATTACAATATTAATGGGACTATCAATGGGAAAGGACAAGAGAAGCATTTTTAATGTTTATCTGACAGTTGCAAATTTCACTTGAGGTTGTTTACTGGGATCTGATTGTTGGCAAAGAGGAGTAGGAAAGGCAGCAAGATGAATGGGATCACAGGAAGAAGAGATGTATTTATGGGTCCTCTTAGCACCATCTAAGAGTAATAAAAAGTCCTCTCTTCCCCCTCCTTTACCGAGTCGTAAGTTCTAAACGGGAAAAAATGAGGGATTGTTTTAATTAACTTCTAATTAATCCAGGTGGCCTGCTTGAAGTGGAACATAGTGCATTTAGATATGTGAAAATTAGATGAAAGTCTCAGTGTATATGTTTATTCTCATCCAATGTATTTTCCTAGTGGGGGAAATGCCTGGAGGTAAGAGAGTTTGTGGACATGTGGATAAACCTGCAATGTGCTGTCAAACTGTGTACCAAACTGTCGTTGGAGCTTGCCTTTGTTGACCTTCAGTTTTAGGACTGTCCTAAGTGAAGCTTATTGTGTGGAGAGCTGAACCTTTTCCCAATTTTGCTCTGCAGTTTTACAGACTCTAAATTTTAAAGACCTAGGCACTGCACCTCCAAATTTTCTGTGCTGTAAACATCACCTCAGACAAAAAAAAAAATCAACCCACAAGCAGTCTTGAAATTCTCCTTGTCTTTTTAGCTTATGCTTTAAAATGTTTATCTCTAAGTGACAATTTTTCAAGTAGAAATGCAGAGAGCCTAACTGTTCACCAGCCAATGTTCAAGAACAGAATAAAAAAATAATGGATGACACAGGAATGGTAGAACGTGGCCTTGCAGTACTGTGCTCTAGCTGCCTGCCACAGGTTACTGCAGAAAAAGAATTTCAGAGTAGGCCGAGTTGTTTGGAAAGACAGGCTGTTTCATCTGGGGGAAAATCTTGGGGGAAGAGCATGGAAGTGTGAGGGGAAGGTTTCATTTTCTGTGTTGCCTTTATGGGAAAAGATAACAGGTAAGGAAAATGGAGAACTGTTACTTGCTGAATACTACTATGTTAGAACAAGGCAGTGCTCCAGTGAGCTGACAAGAAGTTGGTTTAAAGCAGATAACAGAAAGAGTTTCTGTGCCTGGCTGATGGAGGCTGGGGAATCTGAGAGCACTTGCTTGTTCAAAGAGGGTCTAAGCAAATTTGTGGACAACAGGCCCATTAACCGGGTGCTAAAAGAACATGAGGAGGTGTTGTTGCATGTCACAGCTCTAAAGGGGTGCAGCGAGGTGCTGCCAGAGGAGGATTTAGGAGAGATGGTGTGTGACTCTGCTTAGCTCGCTTTGTTTTGGAGGGTTGTGTGTGATAGAAAACTGGTAGTGGCAAGACTACGTGTGAGGTGGCCTGAGGACAGAATTGCCAGAAGAGCTTGTGGTCCCAGTGGCCTGCAAAGGTTTTAAGTGAAAGCAAATACCTCTGGTGAGCATGGCGGGGAGCTGGCAGCACCCAGTGAGTTGTTTCCCTAGGGTGATACTGACTGACTTATTATTATTTATATGCTGAAAATTTAGCTTATCTTAGGTTGGCTGGTGGATGAAACTGGACAGACACTAGTAGTGTTCCTCCACGGAAAAGTATCTGCAGCAATGCTGTGTGTGCACTAAGCCTGGCGTTTGTTCTGTGACTCAGGAGGTTTGGGACAGACTGGGTGACTTCTGCCTCGCCTGCTGTTTAAAAAAGTCCCTGTAGCAATGAGTGCTGATGTGCAATAGGCTCTGCCGAGCACGTTGTAGCAATGGTTCCCTGCTGAGTGACATGACCACGGATGGCACCTACACATGCTTCATGCTCATCCTGGAGACTTGTTTCACGGGATCATCCCAGAATGCTGAGAAAAACTATGTTGTTACATGCAGGGATATAATTTCTGTGCCTTCACAGGAGTCTGGGATGATGAAAGTCACATGCCAGCTGTTTGCGTGAAGCTCTGCTCTAAGCCGGCTTGATTCCATCTCTGGGTTATTTGCTGAAGTGGTAAAAGGTGTTTGCTGGATTTCTTCTCTCTTTCCACGCTAATGACTTTCATCTCTGCTCATCTCTCATCAGAATGACCTTTGGTAGGACAGTGTGGAAATTGGGGGAGTTATGTTTAAGGTATTTATGGTTACCTTTATTCGTGGTCATTAAATGCTTTGCAGGTATTTAGAGTTTAACTGTTGACCATATTCCCAAGTAAGAACATGTAATATCTAGCTTGATGGTAGGGAAGTAAAGGGAAAAGGAAGCAAAGGGATTTGCCTCTGTCTGCAGATAGAGCCACTGGACATTGACATCTCAAGTTTGGTGCCTGCCTTTGTGCTCTAAAATGTGACTACACTGCTGATAGACTGGGGAATCACTGGATAATAACTCTGGATAATAACTGGACTCTTTCCAAGCATCTGGTGCTAGTCATTGGTGAAGCAGATATTTGGTGTGGTGGACCTTTGGTCTGCCTGTTCCTATGAACTTGATAATGCAGATTTTGCTGTGACAATCAGTGTAAGCTCTAGTCTTGAGAATTATAGCAATGTGAAAAGCTATGGCAAGACCCTATGGCAACTCTTCCACTCCAGTCCTCCTCCTCTCTCCATGAGCAATCTGTGCAAGTCCAGTTTCCTACATTCCAACAAGCTAATGAGTACTAGGGCCTGGGGAGCCCAACTCCTGACTGTGCTGTGCTTGTGAGATTGCAGTGTTTCAGAGGCTGTTTTAAGGCTGAGGTCCTTTTGTGTTGATGCAGGAGCTGATGTTGACATCATTATTCTAGAATTTGACAAATGTGTTAATTATATTCCATGTTCTGTAAGTGCTGTTACTGCAATATCGTTCACTTTCTGTCCTGACTGTTGCTGCCTGAAATGTGAAGTAACCTGACATATATCTGTTTTAGAGGTGACAGAATATTAAAGGGAAGTGAAATGATTCCTATATATGAATTCCAAGGTCTTTTTGAAATTACAGACAGCATGTGCTCAGCAGTAGGGGATAATAGGCCTTCTTTCAAACTGCATTTCAGCAACAAAGCTGCTGCCATCTCAGTGTTTGTAAATGTTTGTGAAGTAAACCAGTCAGTATTTAGAAAAAACATGTATCCTGCATCAAAACTGTAAGACATAAAATGAAGTAACAGGGGCAAAGCTTCCCCTGACCCACTCCTTATTTTCCAAAATCTTAAGTAGGTTTACATTTGAAGTCTGATGTTCATTTATGACCTATGCTGGTAATATTCAGACTTGCTCCTGTGACTTTACATGGCTGAGAGAGGAAGGAATTCTGGGGCACAGTGAAGTATTTCCAGAAACCACATGGCTCCTGCCTGTCTTCCTGGAAGAATGTGAACGTGAGAGTTTCCTGCTGGTTGTCCAGGTGATAGCCTCTTCGGCATTCCACGAACAGCCACCTGTCCACCTGTAATAAATGATGGCTATAAAGGGAAGTGATCGCAGCCATGATACGGACAGAGGCATTTGTTTATATTCTTATAATATGTATCAGATGGAATAGAAATTATCACAATTGACAAATGGAGAGTGGAGATAGTTGGTGGGTATGAGGGAGCTCAGCCAGAGCTGGGCCAGATGCAAGCTTTCTTTAGTGAAGGCTGTCTGAAGAATGCAGGTTTTGAGCCAGCCAGTGATTAATGGTGAAGCTGAAGGCTTGCTTGTCTTTGTGATCCACACAGAATCATAGTTATTTAGGCTGGAAAAGACCTTTCAGATCATAGAGTCCAACTGTAAACCTAGCACTGCCAAGTCCCCTGCTGAACCGTGTCCCCAAGCGCCACATCTGCACATCTTTTTAATGCCTTCAGGGTTGGTGACTTGACCACTTCTCTGGGCAGCCTGCTCCAATGCTCGATAGCTGTAACTAGGTAGAGCAGCACAGTCAGTAAACCTCTTAGAAAGCATCCTGATGGGTAGAGGCTGCCATGTTGAGTGTGGAGTGTGTAAGTGAATAAATGGGGTCAAAAGCAGAGGAGCATTCTTCAGCACCAAGGCTGTCCATCTGTGAGCCGATGGGATACAGACCTGAGTGAAAGCTCCATGTGAGAGTCTCGTCACAGACCTACTACCTGCCAGAAGTGGGAATAAACTTGGTTATAATCTGCCTCTGTGCTTTTTCTGTTCACCAAGTGCTGTCTTGTGCCTGGTAAGAGAGGCTACCCTCTATTCTTGGACTCTTGCCCTAAATCTGTCCTTTCAGTTTGGTAGGAAACATATGTCCCAAGTCCCTGAGAACTCATTCCTCCTGCTGGATGGTAAGTTCAGGGAGTGCTGCCAGTCAGTGCTGTGCAAGGACTTTCGACTTGGAAAGGAACATTCTCTCTTATTTTTCTGCCCAGATACTGATACTGCTAGGGAAAGGGATATACCTGAGCTGGGTAATTCAAAACAACATTACAGAAAGGTAAAACATTTGAAAGAAGCATGAGTTTCTTCCTAATGTGTTAGCTCTACTGATGGCTGTTACTTTAGGTTCCCCACCAGCATCGGAAGCTATTGGATACAAATTAACTCTCATTTTTCTTATGCTACTAACAATTAAAAGGCAAATGGTGCTTTGTCTGGCTTGCATGGCACAGCAGACTGTTCTGACTGCAGACCAATTGGCTTTGGCTTGCTTCCCCGTCTGAGATGTCATTTCACACCTCATGTTTGTGCACTGCAAAGGCTTCTCTCCAGATACCTGGCTTAGAGCATACCGCTTGACTCACTGCTGCCCGGTCTTGCTAGGACAGACAATTCCTTGCATAGGTTCATAAATCACATAGGCATGATGGGATCAATACACCTCTTCCATAGTGAAATTCCAATAATCAGCTCGCCTGACCAATAGGAGACCAAACCTGGTACGTGTACACCTCAAATACTGTCTATCAGCATGTTGCTTTTAGGGGCTTTGACACAGATGCTGGAACTGGAAATTCTCTTGAGCAGTAATTTCGTAGTGTCTTTGCTTGTGAAGCATCATGCAAGAATAGGACATTATTCTTATCCCTGTGCTCAGAATTATGTGCTTGTTTTAGGTTTAATGTCACAGCTGGGGTCTTGCATTCCTACTTCTGTCACTGAGTCTGGTGCTCTGAAGAACTCGTGACTGGTCTCTGCTGCAGGACAGCACACTGGTCTCTGAGGCAGCAATACTGTCTTCTGAAACCCTTCCAAAGCCTTCAGCCAAGAAGAATCACCTAAGCAATACTTTGTGTGTAAAACTGATAGGCTGAATGGTAAAGGATAAACTCAGAAATCTCTTTGCTGGTTTCTTAAGTTTTCCAAACAAAAAGATATTAAACTGTCCTTCTTGAAAGCTTACAGAAGTAGAACTTTGACAGTTGTTTTCAACTCGAAGGTCCTGACAATAAGAAAGAAACCCCTGTTTATACCTTATCTTTACCACACTTTCTTTGTGTGTACATTCACCACTTCTTGTCCTCTTTTAATCCAGAGCAGCACAGAATGGTGCTTTGAGGGGGAACCTAAGGCAGTCTGAATGTATCCACTCAAGCCTGGTACTGAGAAGAGGAGGTGATGAGTAATGTACTTATAACTTTGCTTAGATAATTGCCACTTTGTCAGGGTATCATAAATAAAGACTGTGCAGTTGTAAAATTTAAATGAGGTACTGGCAGCAATTAGGTGTTATCTCCTAAATGTATTTGTCAGCAGATGCTGACATACACCTATAATTGCAGTGTATGATGGGGTGGAAGAGATGTTTTAAAAAACCCCTCAACCAACAAAAGCACGTAACAAAACAGCCACCCCCTCCCCGTTCCTGGGTTGTTCACTTTCTGATGTGGGATGGAACATTACTGATTGGAATGGCCGTGCTGCTACATTTGTCTGACTGGTATTTAAGTTATCATTTGCTGCAGCTTCACTATAGCTGTGCTTACCTGCTTTAAAGTTTGACTGGTGCATATGCTTAGTTTGTGCTGCTCTTGTAACTGAAGTTGGGAGTGTCTAATGCCACCTTCTTTTGGGAGCACTGACTTTCATTCATAGGTACATCTGAGCTATGGAAAGGTTTCAAATGAAATAGGCATAACAGGCAGTGAGCACCCCTCAGCAGTATGTAATACTAAATTCATTAAACACTGTGATCTCATATTGGTTATGGGAGATTCAGGACACCATGATATATTGATTATTTAGCTGCAGCCTGGGTATTTCCATATCTGCAAAGGCTTTCCCCCAGGGAGAACTGCTCTGTGTTTGGTGTAGGTTTTCTTTTTCTAACCAGGACTTCTTCATATAGAGTCCTGGCCTTTACTCCTGACCAGAAATTCCTCTCTACTGCATGAGCACAGGTACATGAAAAAAGCTGTGGAGAATGAGAGGACCTGAGGAAGACCAAATGCGTGTGTAGAGGATACAGTCGGTGAAGCTAGAAGTGAATGTGAGCTGGTAAAATCTCTTGCAGTGCCAGTGAGAGGAAGGGGCTGAGCATGGTTCTTCAGCATGGTTCCTGAAGGAAAATACTTTACCTCTGCTTTTGGCTGGGAAACTTTCCATCTTTGTCCTCTTTATCCTCACTGGCAAGAGTCTGTGGGAACTACAGCAGTCTGAAGCAGCTGTGCAAGTCTGAACAGGAATTTATGTAGCTCGGATCCTGTTTGCTAATGGCACTATTGCATCCTTCTGGGAGGAGCAGCAGCCACTGGTAACTCAGCAGGGTAGGGACTTCTGGAGACAAATGTTTCATATTAACACCTGTGATGAAAGATTCTTACAAAGACCTTTGCAAGCCTATGCTGAACTACATTTAGCAAAGCAAGAGGGAGAGCAATATGAGTAAGATCTTCTCTTGATCACAGAAATGTACACAGAAGTGTAGCAAAAATACCTTCCGTAGGGCAGCAGCACCCTGGCTGTTGTGATGGACTCAGACAATACCATCCTGTGTGGGGGTTGCTTCAGACCCCAGAGTTCTTGTTTGGCTGGGATAGGGTTTGAATCACAGGAGGAACTTGCTCTCATTCCATAAGTGATTACTTGTCTTCAGGTAGAGAGAGCAAATATAGCTGTGTTAATATGTCTGCAAAGAGCCCTGCCATCATCTTAATCAAAGGCTTGGATTTAATTACATCAGGGACCCCCCACATTTTACAGCTTTCTCAGTGCCCTAATGGTTCTGGCACTCATAGTTCCTATATGAAACAGAACTAGTTGTAGCTACCTTGCTCAGCTCAGGGTGATGAGGCCTGGAGGATGAAGGAACATTTATGTGAGTGACTGGATGGAAGATGTACGGTGGAGAAGGGGTAATGCCTTGGATGCAGTACAGGAGCCTGCAGGCTGTTCTGGATTGTGCATTTTACAAGCACAAAGAGACTGTGCACAACCTAACCAACTTTCAACAGGCTCAGCCACAGATTCCTGGCAAGCAGATGCTATTTAGAAAAAGCTCTGGTATCTGTTTTGGAGAAAAAATAAATCAGAAAGCGGTTACTTGTTAGACAAAGTGATAAAAGCCTTTACATAGTATATGGGATTTAATCTTTCTTAGAGGTTTACTGCTTGCTCTCTCTCCTCTATTTGTTTGTTGGGTTTTGCACCTGTTTTATTGTTTCCCACTTGCTGGTTTCTCTTCTCTGTACCTGGGTTTTCCAGGCTGGCATATACCCGCAGCATGAATGTGAAGGTGTGCAGCTCTGGCACAAGGCCATCCACTTTCCCCTCTTTACCCCCATAACATGTGCCAAATATGTCAAGAATCAGTCAGGAGGACTGCTACAGAAATAATAGCCTTGGCATTATCTCCACTTGTCCTTCTCCCCTGGGGTTCCCTGTGCAGCATTTATGCATTGCTGTTAACAGGACGGTGATCTGATGGTGACCTCTCAATGGTCCCTCTAAGTGATGTTAGATTTTTATCTCCTTCTTGAGGGTTTTTTCCCCTCCCATTTTCTCCCCTGGGTACTTTCAAATTTCAGTCTAGAAGGTGACCTCTGCATTTTGCTCTCTTGTGGTGGGTGAGCTTCAAGGGAACCCTGGAGTGTGGATGTTCTCTTTCCTTTCTTTCCCCAGAGATCCTGCATGCAGATGACTTCCCTTTCCATACAGGCCTGATGGCAGTTCCCTCTACAGTATGTCAGTGCTGCCCCTACCCCGACTGCTGCATAGGAATGAGAGGTATAACACCCGTGGTCCTCCTTCTGCAACAGTTTTACCCCATGTGAGAGCTGTGTCCCATTGCAATATATCCAACATACCCTTAGTGCATAATTATGCTCTGGAGCTGACTTTTAACAGTGGTAATTACCTTCCCTGTAGTTTCTCACTAAGAAACCACCACATGCTCTATGGGTTAATGAATTAAGTACCTCATGTGACACTGGTCGTTCTCATTATGCTTGTTGCAGGGGTATGAAGGAAACTAAGCTTTATGATGGGAATTGACTACTAGTTGAAGGTACATGGATGCCAGCCAGCTCTGCCCACTAAGCTGAAGTGTGCATTCACTCTGGATAGCTTTTGGGTCCTGACTTGCTGCCTTTTGCTCATGACAGTAGGCAATACTTCCTGACTGTCTTTCGTCTTTCCTTTTCACTTTGGCTTTTCCTTCTGCCCACCTGAGCCAATTCCAAGAGGAGAGCTAATAACACAATAACTCAGGGTGGGAATCTTTCCACTGTACCTTCTCCCCACCCCCCTCCTGTCCATACAAGATTGATAATGAAACCGATACCTTTCACCGGCGTAATTTTCATATTTAATGAGCGTGACTCAGAAACTATTACATTAATTAGTCAAATCCCACAAACCGTTAATGGTGCACGCAGTAATTAATATTGTATTCAATTAAAAGCTGACCTGTTTCAGGTGCCTTCCCTTGGTTTGGGGAGCTCTTTGCAGACAGCGTATGTTACAGTGCCTGAGGCCAAGCCTTTATTTTGTTCCAGTGGTGGGCAAGGGAGGTATTCTTTTTTTCCTGCTTTGCTTCTATGGGTTTTTTCTCCATGAACATATGCTGGGTTTCTCCCCCCTTTCCATCTCTGAACGTGGCTGCTCTCCCTATACAGACAACCTGCTTGCTGTGATTTATGGGTTAGCACAGTGCAGGGCTCACAGACTGGAAAATTTCCAGTTTACACAAGAATTCCCTGAAAAATGAGCTTGGTTAATTTATTTCTTTCATTAATGAGTTTGAACTGTGAGATAATCTTTCTGAAACCTACTACCCTCGCCTTCACAAAACCTGAGAAGAAAAAAGGGCCCCTGTTCTGCTTCCACAGGGCTCCAACGCACATTTTAACTAGCTGTGGACAAAAATGTGCCAACACATTCCAATAATGTTTTGTTCTGAAAAAAAAAAAAACAAAAAACTTCTGAAACATCTTTGAAGAGCTGTGGGTTCTTTTCCTTACCTGAAGGTGAGGGGTGGAAGTCCTAGATCCTAATGCTAATATCTCAGTCCTGCTGTCTGAGCTCACTGCTGAATCCTGCTGAAGCCTATGGGGTTCCTGCTCACTGATTCTGCAGAGGCAAGGTGCAGTCTTTCAGCTGAGCCTCTGTCACAGCAGCTCTCTCCTCTTCAGCTGTGGTTCACTGGCCACCTAAGACCCACAGACCATATCCAGTAGCTTCCTGTGCTGTTTTTTCCTGTTTAGGAGGGGGTGAGGAGTTGTACATAGATTCAGTCCTTACACTCCTGTCTGCTGATGTGATCTGGGGATCACTGGATAAAGTGACGTCACAGTTGGGAGCTGTTGCTCCAATTAGTTTGGGCCATTCCACCAGAATTATTAACAACTTTTTGTGTTTTGTTTCTTCTCTTTTCCTCGTTTCCTTGGTCAGATTTCTGGTCTGTTTCCAAGTGCTCTGCAGTGACTCTATTCCATGTGGAATGGCATGGAATATGCTAGCTAATCCTTTCAGAAGATTCAGAGACTTTGGACTCTCCAGTTTTCCTGTGTTCTGACATGCAAGGGGGCAGTACTCAATACTGAATAAAGAGGAGCTGTTGTCACCCATCTGTCTCACAAAAGTTGTGTCTGTAGATAAATATGAAACCAGCATTTGTAATGAAATCATCCTGCTTGCTTCTGCTTGGTTCCACTGGCTCACTGCTCCCTAACCACCTCTCCTGGTTTCTGTTGCCATACTGCGTAATTTTCCTCTACAGATAACTATATTGCTACTCATACCAAGTTTCTGTAGAACAGAAGGGAGAAGTGTGCTCTTCTCTTGGGAACAGGCTATTGTTACAACGACATTGAATAAGAAATGCATGAAGTATCACTGGGATTTCTTCCTAAATACTAGTTCTCTTTTAAGAAAATAAAAAACACTTTGAAACAAAATAATAGAGATGCTTTGTAAAAATCTGTTGCTATCCTTTAAATCAGTAGAATTTAATGAGAAGGAATTTCACTTGTTATCATTACAGACTTTCATGGCAAACCTAGTAAAGGTGTCCACACACTGATGCCTGTTCCTTAGTCCAGCTAAAATGTTTTTGATAGTATTTGCCATGCTTACGAGGTGTTTCAACCTTCTCTTTCAGTTTGTGGACCTCTCAAACCCTTTTCCATGGACGTGAGGGCTCATGTACAGTGACACCAAACCTCCTGACAGTGGGGTTGCTTCTTGTAGATGTCTTTTGTAGTTTTCTTCCAAGTCTTTTGAATCCTGGTGGTCTGCAGACTGTAAACTGAAAGCCTTTAGTGTGGATGATGCAGACATGTAGCTTTTGACTTTAGTCTTGTGTAGGGAAGGAGGAATGTTGCCTTTTGTTCCTTCTCAGGACTTCTATCTGCTGTATTAAATGTCTCAAAAGTACCTGCTAAGTAAAGTATCAGTTTGCCTATGCTTCCTTTGGAAGGGCAGTACCAAGTGGGAATGCCAATGCGAATGAGTGGCTGCCTGGACGTGCTGACAGGAATCCTTGTGTACTCTGAGCCACCACCGCTCCGCTTTCGCCCAGAGTCTGGAAATTCTAATGAGATCCACTCAGCAAGAGTCAGTGGGCTGCCCACTGTCCTGCCCCGCTGGCCACACTCTGTCCCAGCTGTGACTGGCACTGCAGTGATGCAACACAGCGAGCACCTGGGGGCTGGGTGAGTACTGAAACACACGGAATCTCCCACAGGATCATGGTCAACATCCTTCCATTTTGAGATTGCCAGGGTCAGTGCCTGGTTGGGTTTTTTTGTTTGTTTTTTCCCCTGGAGACTGAATAGGTAACTCCTTGACTGTTACTCAGTATGTAGCTGCCTGGAAGCCTCCTGGTTTGAGAGTATCTGCTTTGTTACTTATTTACATATCTTACTGCATATCTGGTGTGGAAAGGGGCACTGGCTTGGCTCTTACCAAGACTCCATGAGGCCAAGTTCTAGACTGATGGAAGATGCTTGAACGTGCCCTACCTGTGAACGTTCATGTACTCCATCATGATATACTTCACTTGTTTGGAAGTTACCCTCTCCTTCTCTTCCAGTCCAGTCTCCTCTCCCTTCATCTCTTGCTACACTTCCATCATGCACTAGAGCAGCTGTTCTTGTTTCACTGTGCACTCCTCTGGGACATTGCCTTTCCATTCTGCTTGGAATGCAATGCACCAAATTCTTGTCCCTGTTTGGGACTGAGCTAGGATTGTCAAGAAGAGAGCAGTAGCTGTGGTTCAAAGCATGTGTGGTTCTCTTAGTTCAAAGAAGTGCCATATTTTGATTATTATTACTTTTTTTTTTCTATTGTTGACAAAGAAGGTATGTAAAGCCTTATTTCTTGAATATAGCAAGAGCAAACAAGAAGTAGAGTTTTCATCCTGATAGGACTGGCTAAACCCCAGCCCAGGTCAAAGCTGTGTCTCACCTTGCACTCAGGGCTCTCTGTCTATGCTTCCCTGATTACCTTCAACTGCTGCTGTATACATCTCCTCCAGTACAGGTGGTTACTACTGCATTTCATTTCCCTCAGACCTAAGAGTAGCTCAGGTTCAAAGGATTTTCCTTTGTAGCTCATCATCCTGGATGGAACATCTGAAGGTGGCAAATGTAGTGTCACTCAGGATTAAGCTTGGAAACTGACATTTGCCAGCAGCCCCAAGTACAACATAATATGCTGTGATCTTAAACTTTGTAAGAACTGTTCTCATACACCCTGAAGATGAGAATCTTCACATTACTCCTATCTAGTCACTGGTGATTGGATTAAAGAGCACAAGATTTGGCTTGCTGGACATGGACACCTTTCAGAAAGCAGGAGACATCTGCATTTTCCTGTTCATGGTGCTAAAGAGCTGCTTGTGAGGATGGTAGCACCCGTACATGAGGAAAGCAGCTGTGAACTCGTGTGCTTCCATGTCTCTGTGTGTGTCTCCATTCCCAGCACAGGAGAGAATCCAACAATATTTCACCCAAATGAGAAATGTTATTCTGCAGATTAAAGCCACGCAGTGCCTGGTTTTGTCTTTATTTATGCCTTTCTATTTCCTTCTCTGCTGACATGGGTGCACATGCCGGGAAGCACTGAAGGACATAATTGGCGTTGTGAAAAATTATTGGGAAGCCAGGACGTTCCCTTGCAGTGATCCCCCCCTTCTCTTTCCCATCTGTCACCATCTAATGTGACAAAGTTTTTATCGGGCGTTGAGGCAGAGGAGATTAAAAGTAAATACTGCAATCAGGAAGCAGCTGGGGGGAAAATGTAANGGATTAAAAAAAAAACCCAAACCATGAGTGGAGTAGTTTTCCACTTGAGATACTTGGTATGCCCTGCGATAGACACACTGTTATATCCTGCCCAAACTCCTCTGCATGCAAATGCCAAAACACGTGAACATTTGGTGCCATGTTGCTTTATTCTTATTTGTGTGTGTAAAAAAATAAGGTCTTTGGGCACTACCAGCCATATTCTCTTCTTGCAAAGCTTTTCAACATCTTTGTTTTAAATTCTAAAACTACTGCCTGTGTCTTCTTCCTTCTGATGGTGTTGATATGATGGGAGATCAGTGCTGGTGAACAAGGCTAGACTGATGCATGTGGAGGGCTGTCAGAGTGTTCTCTTTATCCTTAGGGTAAACAAAGCTGTGGGAAGTGATGCAGGCTTTCCTGGCATCCCTGCTATGGAGGGATGGGATCCTCCTAGACCAGGAGAATCTCAGTCTCCAGCTTTTGTTTGGTCCTTGGCTTAGCAGCTGAGTGCGGAGTAGAAGTCCAATCTATGTCATTTATGCTGTGAGGAGGAAAATGATTTTGCCAGGAAATGGACTCTGACTCTGGTGCTTTAATTAATTTGATGTTATTTCCTTAATTTACAATCACTTTCCTGACTTTTTGTCAGCTGTTCTTCAAAGTTGATGAGACATCTCATCAGCAACTTGTTAGCAAGTTCTCTAAGGATAAAAAGAAATTAAAATCTTTCTAACTACGTGTTGAACAGTTAGATTGAACAGTGTCTCCTCACATGGGGTGAACTCATCTTCCTATGCTTGGTAATCTCTCAGGGTTTCTGGAAAAGTATGGAGGTTCTGTTTTCCCCTCTAGCCTGATAGCCTTGGTTCTGAGGTAAGTTATTGTCGTCTTTCTTTTTTTTAGCTGTGGTAGGGGATCCCCTGGGTTGGCATTACCCTTCTCTGCTGGTGTCAACCTGGGAGCATCCAGCTGGAAGACCTTGGTCAGGCTGTGGAACACATGGCTGGGAGAAACTACAGCTCAACCTCAGAGAGTAGCTATGGGATGATTCTGGGGCTTCCCTGAATCTACCAAACAGCAGAATGTAAGAATTTCTTGCTCTTCCACCAGAATGCCTGTTCCTCAGTATAAATATTCATGTTGGCTTTGATCTCATGAGTGAATTATTCTTTGTTAGCTATAAAATCCACCAAACAGGACAACTATGGAAGTGCATGTTTTCTAAACAGCTGGTGACAAAAGTGGAACCTATCATGGTTTCTTGTAGTAAAAAAAATAATCCTACCAGTGCACTGCCAGCAATGTGTATTTTGTCTGTATAAGAGCATGTACATTATTGGCTGAGGAACTCTGATCTCGCCATAACATGAAGAGAATGATGTAAGGATTTAAAATAAGGCAAAGGCTCATTATTATACTTTTGCTACTATCCCTGCATTATGGAAAATAGCTAAAGATTATTGTTTTTACCAACAGCTCATACGCTCCCTGCTAGTGTTTGTCAGCTAAATTCTGATAACACCCTCTCCAACGAGCAAGTACCTGCCCTCATTGTGGCACTACTTATTTGCTCTCCTGTTGATGCTTTGTCTTAGGTCTGCGGGCATGGATCTGGTCTTCTCTGTCATTGTTTCTCCAAACATCTGAACGCCACTGATATCTTACAGAGCAGAACAGGGAGTCTTGCTCTTATTTCCACTCCCTCCTGTTGACAGGAAAGGCAGAAGGAGAAAAAGGAGCCACACTGGCATGCAGAACAGGACATGAGAGGAATTAAACAAATGAGGAAAGGGATTGTGAGAAGTAGTAGATGGGCAGAGGAGCGTGTGCAGGAAAGATCAGGCTGGATCTTGAAAACCTCCAAGGATGGTGAATCTACAATCTCTCTGGGTAACGTGTTCCTCTGCTTATTTATGATGGAAACATTTTTCCATGTATTCAGTCAGAATCTCCCTTCTTGCGCTTAACTTCACCATCTCTCCTTCTCCTGATGTGTGTCTCTCCTCCATGAAGATCCTGGCTGTGTCTTAATAGCCTCTTCATAGGTGGTGGAAGGTTGCTTAGGGTTCCTCTCTTCCTTAGCATGCCATTTCTATCAAAACGTTCTTGTTTTTTCACTTTGTGTGTGCAAATACAAAGTCCCTTATGTAAAGTAAAGATGAAATTAATGAATCTGAATTGAAGTAAAAATGAGGTAAAATTTGGCCACCCAGGTTGTGAAAGCTAGGCTAACAAAATAGGCTTTGATCTGGCAGTGCTTTAACACCATAATCTCCAACGCAGACATTGAGAAGAGAAATTTCATAGTGTTTGTGACGTCCAGGTATTAGAGGGGAGGTGTCCCAGAAAAAACTGATACTTCATTGAAATCCCATGCGAACTGGAGCTTTGCATTTAATACAGCTGAGGTCCTCAGTTAAAATACAGATGGCAAATGGAAATACAGAAATGCTGTCCTGCTATTGAAGTGGGAGAGCAGTCTTCAGAGTGTGGTTAGGGGGGTCTCATGCCCTCGGTGAGCAGCAGGGGCAGATGCCCTGCATCTGACTGGCTTCAGCATCTCCTTCTGGGCAGTGCTTTTGTCTCATTCCCTGTGCCTCTACCATATGAAATTTTTAAGGCTTCCCTATGCTTCAGCGTCCCTCTTGCCATGACATTCACCGTAACCACCTTCACTAAAATCAGATGGGCAGGACATTCCCAGCAGGGGGAGAGAGGAGGACGTGTCTACCTACAGCATCCTTAAAACCTCAGTCATCATCCAAAAGATTTTACTGGTGTTGGGCAAACTGCTAGAGCAGACCAAAGGAGAGGGCGGTGGGGCGTGCATGACCGAGATGCAGACCCCAGCTGTATTGGCCTGAACACATGAAACTGATGGATGTATCTTTTTCTCAGGAGTGATACACTGGGGGAAAAATGGTGCTCGGAAGCTTGTTCAGCTTACACCCATGGTAAGAGCCACTGTTGGCATCTCATTTTCACAGGCACTATATTTATTAGAGAATTTCTGCCTTTTTTTTTACGTACCTCACTTAACCCTCTGCCAAACTCATGGAGTTAGAGATGTTCTTCCTCCTTTAAAGCTTTTAGATTTAAGTGGAGTATGTGAAAAAAAAAAATAAAATTCAGGTGATTACCTTTCACCTCAGTCATGAGTTCCCCACTTCATTCTGCGTTCCTCATCCAAGGAAGATGTGGAGGCTAGATTCCAGATCTGGGACTCCCTTTTGCTAGCCACCAAGGTGGGGAAGGTGCTGAAGCCAGTCACATACATGGTGCGTTTCCTTCCCCACCCAAAGTTAATCAGAGCAGAAGACAACTGGGTAATTTGCTTCAAAATATTAGCACAGAGCATCATGCAGTGAGGAAATCCTGGAAGGCTGCCTGAGCTTCACTAGTGTTTCAATCTTCTGCAGCCCTGAAGAAACCCATGCAAGCTGCATTGGTGGCCCCTGATGTTCAGCTGCTGGTACCTCTCTGTCAGTAGCAGGGCTGTATTAAAAACAGGGGGAACTGTTTGTTTCTGGAAGCTGCTGCAGGAAGCCCTGTTAGCAGTGCAGAAAACACTTTCCCAGGGTTAGGCGGATGCTTTGCTGCTAAAGACACTGCCTTTTGGCTAAGACATAAAACTAAGGTTCTGAACACTTGCATGTTTTCCTAAGTGTTCTCTGGCTCTCTCCTAGGTGTATTATAAAGAGTGGTTGTGCTTTGTTTGGGCAATACCAAGTACTGTGATGAAGTGCAAGTAACTCAATGGGATTTATACGAGCTTATGAAGCGGAGAATAAACCCCATAGTTTGCACAGTAAATCAATTTGTAAAGCGCTTTGGGATCTTTCTGGATGAAAGGCGCTATATAAATGTAAGCCATGACCATTCATCATTATTGAATATGAAATAGAGATATACACTCTATCAAGCTAGCAGCAATAGGCTTGGGCTCATGATTGCTCACAGGACCCAATCAATCATCAGATCACGACATAATGCAGCTAGAATAAAAAAAAAAAACACAAAACCCACAGCAAATCATTCCAAGCAATGCAATTAATGGGCATCCAGTATAAATAGTGATCCCGGTCAGGGAGACTGGGCTTTTCCTGAACAGTGCAGTTGATGCCAGAGCCATACAGTGTGAAAGGGAGAATTGCTAATCGAGTGTTAGCAGGAAAGGGAAAGATTCCTCCCCAGGATTACACCATATGAACATTCACTGCATCTATGCTTTTCAGAATTAGCTTTTCTTTTCCCATTTGGGAAATGGAACAGAAGATGTTTTTGTGTAGAAAATGTTACCCTTTGTCTTCATTGAGACACATGCTGCACATTTTTGCATCAAGTTGTAACCCAAGCACCTAACCCTGTCACCTACCCTTGGTTCTTATCTGCACCACACGTGGCTTTTGCAATGCATTATGCACAAAACCAGCATCTTCATAGGATGCAAGGACTGGGACCTGACTGTGCCTTGAATGCCACGGTGTATTATCCATTTCTGCTGCTCATCCTTGCAGACTGACTGCAATAATGTGCTCCATTTTACGCCAATGAAGTTAAAGTGTAGGCTCCTCCAGAACTCTCCTTCAAGAGCCAAGCAAACTGAGGTCTGTCTTCATTTGTTCAAGAGCTCTTTCTGTCTATATATTTGCCCTGTGAGGGAATGCAAAACCAGGTATGAGCTTCCCCTCCTCCCTCTGTCAGTTGTGCTGATGTGTCTGTCTCTCAAGCTGCTGCAATGTTACAGAATATAATATTCTGCTCTCATTTTCTGTTTGTTCGCTATTACCAAGAAGAGATTGAAATTTAATAAAATATAAGGGAGTGGGTGAAAATTGGAATAAGAAAGTGGGGGGAGGGAATCAGAGATCCTACTCCATAAAACTTGTCTTACCACAGGTTAGCTTGGGAAGACTGGGAAACTCCCCTCAGCTCTTTTACTGCCATGGTCACCAAGCAGTAGTCTGTAGATTTTATACAGTTTGTGGTACCCTTTGTAGTTGCCTGCAGCTATCTCCAGTATATATCTCTGTACTCCAGTATAGAGTTGTAGCCTGACGTGTTGTGACATCACTCGGTGGAGCAGATCAGTGTCTTAGACACCACTCTGTGCCAGAGGTGCTGCTATTGTAGTTCAATATCCCAGCAGATGTATGGCTGTAGGACTGGGAGATGGAGGGTCCTGAACGATCGTCCTGTAGTTTTGGTAAACCCTGGACACAAGATGACCTGGCAGTCATCAGTGTGACTGTTTTCACTCATACTTTCCCGTAGCTTTAGAATCATGTGTACGCTAATAGCAGATGATACTGCTTGGCCTTGTCAAAGTGGGGCAAAAAATCAGCAATCAGAAGGGTCAGGTCAGGGAAGTTGCAGAAATTGGCTGCAGTCCTGCTCTGTAAGGTATAGCTTGGTAAGGTGCTGGGGTTGTAGAATAGATAGCCTGGTTATAGGCGAGAAGTAAAGAGCAGGTGGATCTCCAACCCACCTGTCCTGAGGAAAAAGTGCATTCCTGCCCCTAGGGCTCAGCCCCCACACCACGCCTCTCCGTGCAATGGGAACCGTGTCTGTGCTGCTCCTGTTTTACCTGTGTTTGGGTGCAGCTCTTGGTCTCCCCTGCATCAGAAGGTTATGTTCCGGGCTAACAGCAAGGCTCTTGCAAAGACTTCCTAGGTGGAATGGAGGCATGGTCATAGAGTGAGCAGCGTGTGTTGAGCAAGCTGTTAGCATCTTCTCCTCAGAGATTAGTTAGTTAGTAACCACTCATTTTAGTTCTTGTCTCAGTAAGTCTCTGAGAACCCATAATAAAGGCAGTAGCTGATACAACTACTTTATCACCTTCAGTATGTTTCCTCTTATTTTTACTGACCTTTTCTTCAGCATGAGGATCTCAGATGTAGCTCGTTCTTTAGCGTTTGAGAGTGGTGCAATTTCACACCACCCCTTACACTTCTGTTTGACAATACACATTCTAGCTCTTTTCTGCTTTCCCATGCCACACACCTCAAATCCACGTGTGAATGCTCATAGATCTGCATACTGTTGTTTCCCAACTCTGAAATTCTTATCTTTGTGCCACAACATTACAGTTGCATTGTTTTT
The DNA here is from genome assembly GCA_013399075.1 of Chloroceryle aenea. Classification (NCBI taxonomy): domain Eukaryota; kingdom Metazoa; phylum Chordata; class Aves; order Coraciiformes; family Cerylidae; genus Chloroceryle; species Chloroceryle aenea. The sequence goes on along the minus strand of VWZY01012237.1, from coordinate 429,958 downwards.
TGAGCAGCAATCAATATCCTTTCAGTCAGGCTTTTAATGGCTTCTCGATTAATTAATTGGTTAACGTAGCTAATTTTATAGCTTCTTGATTAATTGATTAATGAAGTAATGTTTTTTGCAGTACTTCTAAATGTAAAGTGTGGTGTAAGTACTAAGCAACAGGGTATTAATTATTGGGCTTGGTTTTAGACTGTTCTGATTGGCCAGATGCTACCACATTGCCTATTCAGAGTGAGTATTTTAACACTGGCTCTGCCATGGAGTTTGTCCAGTTTGTGTGAGTGGGTGCTAGTGAGATATAAGGGCAGAACCAACAAGATGGATACCATAAATTAATTCTGTTATTACACAGAGATAATCTGTACAAGGCAGAGTAATATAAAAAGAGAAACGGTTTAAATGATCTGGTCTTCATCAGAACTTTGGAAAGCTTTACCATATGCTGAGGCCAAGGCTTGGTTTGAATGTAACTGATAGGACAGCAGCTGTGGAGCTCTGCTGACAGGGCTTGTACCAGCCTCATCTTCTCACTCAGCACAGTTCCAAAGATATTACCAAGTTTCATTAGCAGGTTTTGTGACTGTGTCTGCATTCATCACAAAATCACGTCTTATTTAAGTCACAGGGAAAGACGATGGCAAAGAAACTACCTGACACCAGAAAGAATGAAGGGGTTTTCTAGGCCAAGCAGCTCAGTAGAAGCCTTAATGCACAGTTAAGTGGGTATGTGAATAAATAAAAATGGAAAAATCACCATAACAGAATATTTCACAGGATTGAAAAAATGTGACCTCATGCCCAGGGCAAAAGCAGAGAGCGAGAGGAGCTGACCCAATCTATGCTGGGTTTTATACAACCTTCTGGAAAGGGGGTTTGGGTCACTGTGGCTAGATCTCCAAGGCATCAGCCTAGTGCTGCCCCAAGGACACAGCCTAAGTGTGATTTGTAAGGCAGCTACACTAAACTATGCAGTGAGTTAGCCTGGAACATGGCAGACTGGAATAAAAGTAGTTCCTTGCTTTAGTAAGAGAAGTAGGCAAAGAGCCAAATGAGGTACATGAGTTTTGGTGCTTTAGCCTTCTTTCGAACTGAACCGGAAGCATCTCCTGAAGAAAAGGCTCCCCTTGCTCAACAGCCCCTTATCTGGCATTGAAACAATAGATGTTTCCCGATAGATTGTGACATGTATGCGAGCTGCCATCATACACCTAGCTAATAATGAGCTTCAGTGGAGTTAATTAGAACTAGAGGAGGCAAGTGTACCCCGGTGAGTTCATTCGCACTTCATAACTACCTTGAAGAACCGAGCAGCATAAACAGGGGGCCATGATCAGAGACTGAAGTCTCTGCTCTGTAAACTACCCTAATGATCAGAGAATTCCACAGAAGCTGGGCTTGCAGTCAGAGTTGTTTCATGTCTGCTTGATTGTTTTCACACAGCTTTATTCTGTCAGAGGGAATATCAGAGTACCGTAATCTTTCTTCACTTCTGCTGACTGAGAGAGCTTTTGAAAACAGAAATCCTGAAGGAGTGCCTCTAGTTAGTGCTGAGTTTCAGGTAGCATAAGAAATGAATTTGTATGCTGGTTTTGTGAGACTATTTCCAAATGTTTGATTATTTCTGCTCATTTTATGATTATAATTTTTAGACTAGTCTAGATAGGACTTGGTCTTCGGCCAGCCGTGGCCAGCAGGACATGCTGTGTCTTGGATATTCGAATGAGCCACGGGTAAAACTTCCCTAGGGGGCCTGTGCTGCAGGGAAGCACATTACCTACAGATATGGTGGAACTTTCATCCTTGGAAATTTCCAAGACTCAGCTATACAAAGGCACGGGTGCCATGTTCTAATGGTGGTAGTAGTCCCACTTCATGACTAGAGATGTCTCCCAGATGTTCCTTTCAAAACATTTGATGAGCTCACAGCATCAGGACAACTCTTCCTCTCTCAAGATCCTGTTCTCACAGAACAGCAGATCTGCTCACAGGGTAGACTAGCATCTTTCATCAAACACGAGCTGTAAGAGCTGAGACAGGTGAGGCTGACCTGGGCCTATGGAGAAGGTGTGGTGTGAAGGGGATTCAGCTGACATATCTGCTTTCTGCTGTGAAGCTGCTGACTTGGTGCATCTCCCCCTTGTCTTGTCTCCAGTTTCCCAGCTCTGTGTGTCAGATGTATGGAGCCAGCAGCAGACCCAGACATTGCTAGACAAGTCACTGTGTATACCTCATGAACTTGAGCAGCTCAGCCCTTTCTTCCACTTCACACTGAATTTTTGGCCTCCAGCTTAGATTCACCCTGTGAAGATCAAACTGTGGTGGGGAGCAATAATCTATTCCCTGCTGGCAAGCAAGAATATGAAGAGAACCTGGTTGATCCAGCCCAACAGAGAATGAATGACACTTGCAGAACTGTAGGTCTAGCCCTGCTGCACTGGAGATATAATATCTAATGGGAACACTTCTAAGGCCCCTCTGCTGGAGTCAACTCTGCTAATCAAGCTGACAGGTGATTTCTCTAAAGCTGCTTAATTGAATTGATGTTGATTCCACTACAACATTCTTGTTTCAGGATGAGAGCAGCAACTTGTATTTTGGCCGGTGAAGGTAGAGAACAGCTTTAAAATGAGATTTAGGTCGAACTCATAAAGCTTTCTCATGTATACAAGTGATTGTGTATTATTTTTAGGACTTCTAAGTTTAGATGGATGAAAATGTTTCACCAGCCACTGCTCGAATTATCAAAAACGAATTGTCAGGATGACCTTCAGCTGCAGTGGTGTGTTGTCAAGGCTGCAAATAGGCTTGTGTTCTTCTCTTCTTGGGCTTCCTGGATCAAAGCAAGGAGGCTGGCTGACTGCATGTTGCTGCACCCAACACAGTACTGAACAGTGAGTATGAGACCAGTCACTGGGACCAGTATCACAGACCTGTTTCACTGTTTTGCTTAGGGACATTTCTGTGTGGTTACTCCTCGGGTATTCTCTGAGTACAGGATTTGCCCAACCTCTCCTGGAGGAAGCATGGTGACACTGCAGAGCCACACAACCCATTGCTCCCATGCAGCAGCTGTGCATGCACTGGCTGAGCACTTCCCAGGCTTCACGCTGGGATCCACAAGTCTATGGGGCCCGATGGGATCCACCCAAGAGTGCTGAGTGAGCTGGCAGAGGAACTTGCCAAACCTCTCTCCATCATTTATTAGCAATCCTGGCCAACTGGGGAGCTCCCAGTTGACTGGAGACGTGCCAGCGTGACACCCATCTACAAAAGGGCAGGAAGGAGGATCCAGGGAACTACAGGCCTGTCAGCCTGACCTTGGTTCTGGGGAACATTATGGAACAGTTCATCTTGGGGGTGATCACGGGGCAAGTGCAGGACAACAGGGAGATCAGGCCCAGCCAGCATGGGTCCATGAGGGGACAGTCCTGTTTAACCAGCCTGATCTTCCTCTGCGATCAGGTGACCCTCCCAGTGGATGAGGGAAGAGCGGTGGGTGTTGTCTGCCTGGCCTTCAGTCAGGCCTTTGACACCGTTTCCCACAGCATTCTGCTGGAGAAGC